>CABHPR010136253.1:0-12555 GCA_902168415.1 Peromyscus melanophrys
GCTAACAGGAAGCCCTCTTTCATCCTACCACCAATCAAAGAGCAAGTTGCTGGGGTGGAAGGGCCAGAGGTTCAGCATGAAAATTTTCCAGTTCCTACATACTAACGGCTCTGCAGTAAGTAAGGCCATGCCAGAGGTACAGGCCAAAAAAATTGACACCTGGGAGTCAGCGGTGGAGAGAGCTTGCTGATAAGCAGTAGAGCAAGACATTCGAGGCAAGCAGGCTTGCTGCATTCCCATCACTCCAAAACCCACTGTCTTAGTAAGGGTTTTCTGTTGCTGTGGAGAGACACCATGACCACAGCAACTCTTATAAAGAAAACATTTAATTGGGGTGACTTGCTTCCATTTTCAGAGGTTCAGTCAATTAGCATCATGGTGGGGAGTACGACAGTGTGCAGACAGACGTAGTGCTGGAGTAGTACCTGAGAGTCCTACATCTTACAAGCAACAGGAAGTCAACTGAGACACTCAGCGGTATCCTGGGTATAGGAAACCTCAAAGCCCGTGCCCACAGTGACATACTTCCTCCAACAAAGCCATACCCACTCTAACAAAACCACATCTCCTAATAGTGCCACTCCCTAAGAGATTATGAGGGCCAATTACATTCAAACTACCACACCCACGCTTTCTGCAGTGCAAACTCAACAACCATCTTGGAAATCCTCCTTCTGTAAGCATCCCTCTTCTCTATTTTTTTCTAGCAGGGGCATGGACGCTTTTCTTGCAGTTACCAGCATTTGCTGGCAGTAAGGAGATTTAAGGTGGTTAAGGAGAGAGTTCAGTTTTACCTTTTTCTTCCCCTCCCAGCCTTTCCACTTCATAGGTGGGTCTTTGGTTCAGTGTGAGCTAAAGAACAAGTCTTTGTGTTGTCTCTTCTTGTGCTGGCTCAGGCTCAAGGCTATCATTCTGTGGCTGCTGTGAACACTGAACACCCACTCATTATTTTCTGGGTGGCTGGACAAAAATCAAAAAAGGGAAGTGCCATTTCCCATACTTCCTGCGGTATCTGTCTGGTGATTATGACCAAGGGTCAGTTGCCCAACACCGTTTCAGACACTTCCTAGCCTTCTTCTCACGCTTCTTACTTCCTAATGGCCAACTCATCCCACAGAGACCCTAAAGGTAGTTCAAAGAACTAATGAGAAGGTTTGCAGAAGTTCTTGCCTTACTCTATGGATCCTTTGGGTGACTGCCACTGCAGACCCTTCTTTTTAAAGCAGGACCACAGGGTGATGGTACTTCACTCAGCTGTACCTCCCTCATATCCAGCAAACCCTCAAGTCTCTCTCTTCTCCATCTCTTCTCTGCACTGGGGAGACTTTGGAAGAATGGAGAGGTCTTCCTCCAGCACTTAGAGGGCTTCACTGGTTGCCTAGAAACCACAGAGCATGTGTTCACTGCCTTTGCTTACTAGTCAAGTTGGAGCCTCTTTTACTCAGGTCTAAATTGTTTCCTGTTGATGTAAAAAAAAAAAATAGGCACTTGACAAAGAAGTATGTGTGTGTGTGGGGTGTGTGTGTGTGTGTGTGTGTGTGTGTGTGTGTGTGTGTGCATGTTCTTGTTCTTTATGACATTTGGGCAATAGTTACCAACCAGGTAGATGTGATATTGTCAGGGTTTTAACTTTTGGCATAATGATCTTTTTCTTTTAAGAGCTAGTTGGTTATTTTACTTTGTATATGTGTGAGATTATATATCATATTATATTATGTATATACATTATAATAGTTCTTTATATGAAGTTGCTCTAATCATATTACTTTTCTGTGTTAGCACACATTTCCTGTTTTTATCTTCTTAAATCAACACACAAGGCATTAAATTCATTATAGCATTTTCCAACATAATTTGTCTCTACTAATGTTCCTTTTCCCTCTTCTCTCCCATCCCCAGTGTCCCTCACATTAGTACCCTTCCACCCCCAGTATAACGAAGGTTTTGTTTTTCTTTTCATTGTATTTGTGTGTGATGAGAACTTCATGTTGGGGGAAGGGGGTTGCTCATGGGTGTGTGCATATGCATTGAAGACCAGAGAACAACTTGAGTTGTCCTTAAGTATCATCCATCCACTTTTATTTTTGAGGGGGGACCGGCCCCTCACTGACTTGGAACTCAACAAGCTGACTTAGCCAGAGATCTGCCTGTCTCCTCCTCCCCAGTGCTGGGATTATCAGTGCACACTACCATGTCTGATGTTTATGTGGAGAAATATGTGAGGATCTGTTTCTAAAGATGTGAGCAGAGAAGGAGCCAGAAAGAAGAGTGTAAATGGGTTTTTAGGGGATTATTGATCAGCTTTTTCATAATCTTACCACTGCTTTTGCAAAATATGGGTTAAGGCTGTTCTGAGTCACAAATGAAATTTTCCCTCAATTTCTTTACTCCTAAATAAGATCTTGTGTCTAACCATTTACCAGGAAATGTAATGTGCATATTAATCTATAATCATGCACCATTACCAGCTCTATTCAATTTTTCTCTGTGTGAAATGACTCATCTGCTGTGCTTTGGGTGAAATTGAATAATTAAAGCCATGCTAACTCACCCAGTTAAACACCCTCTTTGGGAGAAGCTTGGGAGGCATCTGAAAAGGCCTATGAGGCATCCTTTCTCATATTCTAACTTACACATGGATGGAGCTATTCCCTGCTTAGTTTAAAAAAACAATCCTTCCCTCAGATGGAGTTCCAGCACTGAGAGGAGAAGTAGACACAAGCCCCCGGCCCTAACCCAGAAGCTATCTCCCAATTGATAACCTCTGGAAAAGGAAAACTCTTACTGGGTACAAATCACTCTTAAGTGTAGGCCCTGTGGCTGGCAGTAGATGGCCAATACAAAATGAACTCAATGGCATTTGAAGAGGTTCCTTGTCTCATAATGTTTTGTCCAGGTATTACTTCTCTGTTTTTCTTTCTTTTGTTCCTTCTTTCTTTCCTTTTTTCTCTCCTGTAGCCAGAGTTTTCTCCAGTCCTGCCTGGGCCCGCAGCCTCTCAGACCCAAATAAACACACAGACACTTATATTACTTATAAACTGTATGGCCATGGCAGGCATCTTGTTATCTAGTTCTTATATCTTAAATTAACCCATTTCTATCAATCTATAAGTTGCCACATGGCTTGTGGCTTACCAGTACTTTACATCTTGTTTCTCATGGTAGTGGCTGGCAGCATCTCCTGACTCAGGCTTTCATTTCCCAGAATTCTCCTCTGTGGTTATCCTGCCTATACTATACTTCCTGCCTGGTTACTGGCTAATCAGCGTTTTATTTATCAATCAATCAGAGCAACACATTTACAGCATACAGAAAGACATCTCCAGCACTCTCCTTCCTCCCTTCCTTCTATATGCTGTAGACTGGTAACAAGAAAGGATCTTACCAGCCATGATATTATCTATTCATGGATGATTTTAGAGACTCATGTATCCAGGGTTAAGAATATCTACACCAAAAACATGTAGTCCTTTCTACTCCTTGCATTTAAGATGTTTTGTTACTGGAGTCGGGGTAACTGTTACTGGAGACATTGTCTTGAATTTCCTGAATCTGTACCCAGGTTGGCTGAGGGTTGATATCTATAGTTTGGGTATGGTTTGAGTATGTCTCCTGAGGCTTCATGAATTGAAAACTTGATCCTCACAATGGTCTTTTTCCATTGCTGTGATAAAAAAAAAAAAAAAACTTAAAAAGCAACTTAAGGAAGAAAAGGTTTTGTCTTGGATTATAGTTACAAAGAGATACTATGATAGTTTAAATGATAATGGAGCCCACAGGCTCATATATATGATTGGTATGATGGTTTGGAAGAAAATGACCCTCATAGACCCATAAGGACTGGCACTATTAGGAGGTGTGACCCTGTTGGAGTGGGTGTGGCGTTGTTGGAGGAAGTGTGTCACTGTGGAGGCAGGCGTTGAGGACTCATATGCTCAATCTATACCCAGTGTGGCTTAGAGTCTCCTTCTGTTGCCTGTGGATCAAGATGTAGCACTCTCAGCTCCTTCTCCGGCACTGTGTGTGTCTGCATGCTGCCATGCTTCTTGCCATGACAATAATGAACTAAACCTCTGAAACTGTAAACTAACCCCCATTAAATGTTTTTCTTTGTAAGAGTTGCTGTGGTCATGGTGTCTCTTCACAGTAACAAACCCCTAACTAAGACAACTGGTCTCTAGCTGGTGGAACTATTTGGGAATGATTTAGAGATATGGCCTTGTTGGAAGAGCTGTGTCACTGGAGGAGGGGGGCTTTGAGGTTCAAAACCCCACACTGTGCTGCCAGCTCTCTCTCTCCCTTCCTCCCTCTCCCTCTCTCACTCTTTCTCTCTCTCTCTCTCTCTCCCCCTCTCCCTCTTTTCCTCTCCATCTCCCTCTCTCTCCCCACCTCTTTCTCTCTGCCTCTTGTCTGTGGTTGAGATGTAAATTCTCACTACTGTTCCAATATCATGCCTGCCCCCTGCTCTCATGTTCCTGTCCATGATGGTCATGGACTCTACTACCTATGGAACCATGAGCCCCAGATAAAGGCTTTCTTCTACAAGTTTTCTCTGTAATGGTATCTCTTTACAGCAAAAGAAAAGTAGCTAAGACAGACACATCATGGGAGGAAAGACAAGGCAACAGGAAAGGAAAGCATGGAGGCAGGCACAGGAGGCTGGCGGGTCACATTTTGGTCACCATTTGGAAGCAGAGAGACTGAATAGGCCCAAGCTATAAAGCCTCAAAGTCCACACTTCCTTCAGAGAGGTGCCACCCCATAAGTGTTCCATAGTTTTCCCAAATATCACTACCAGCTGGGGGCCAAGTATCCAAATACATGAGTCTAAGGAAGGACATTTGACATTCAAACCACAATGGTGATATCAGGAGACATATCAGTGACGTAGTGAAACTTATAAGATGTGAAGTTCAATGTAATGTAAGTAGGTCATTGAGGACACTGCCGTTCAAGGGGCTTAATGTCATTCTTTTGGACCCCAGCAGTCCCCTTGGGTTGTCAGGAAAGAATCAGACTAGCTGCTCTGATCTTTCTGGCTTCCTGTTCAGCATGTACCTCCTGCTCTTACATACACGCCCACATGATGCCCTTTACCATGCTGTGATGCAGTGGGGTCAGGAAGTGGACCTTCACTAGAGTCTGCACCATGCTCTTTGCACTTCCAGTTTGCAGATATTCAGCCCAAGGCATCTTGTTATTGCAAAGGAAAAATGGACTAGTATATGTGGTGAATAAGTTTCCTTGTATTCAAGGCAACTTTGAGTGCTAACTAGTGTGTGAAGGCAATCTTTAAAATCATTGCATAAAATACAAATATAGTATGACCCAGCACAGGATCAAACTACTTATTTGAACTGCTTTTTACACAATATGAAACAATGAGAAAATGAATAATAAAGTCTACCAAGAAGTAAAGCACTTTCCAAATGCAAGGAAGTGTTTCTGTCTAAATTTTAAATGGTAACATGCCCACATATTCCAATCATACCTATAACAAATCTTGACCCCTTGATGTTTTAGACACTGCCCTGTGAGTCACTGCACATGGTAAGGAGTCATTTAATTCCACAATACACAAGTTATGTTATAAAACTGCTGTCCAAATGGTCTTACCTTGGCAATGTTGTGAACTTTAATGGATAAGTATGGTTTGTGGCCTGCTCAGTAAACAGTAATGATATGTCTACTTCCTCCAAGCACTGTTCATTGTTCTTAAGGAGTTCCTGTTGTTTAGGAGGGAGAAGATTGAGCATACAGCTCAGCATGCTGCCTCCTTGGCAAAAGCCAACAAATGTGGTGTGAACTAGGGCAGGGAGGTTCAGCCATCACAGTTCCATGCTCACCATATGAGTCCATCCAAGAAATCCAGAGCGGTGAATGAATCTTGAGGAGCATGTCGCTCAGCCTTCTCATTTTACAGATGAGAGAATGAGTGATTGGTCAAAGGGTGTTTCAGAGTCACCTAAAGCAGGGCGGTGGTGGCGCTCGCCTTTAATCCCAGCACTGGGGGCGGGGCGGGCGGGGGGCAGAACCAGGCGGATCTCTGTGAGTTCGAGGCCAGCGTGGTCTACAGAGTGAGTTCCAGGACAGGCTCCAAAGGCTCCAAAGCTACACAGAGAAACCCTGTCTTGAAAAAAAGAAAAAAAAAAAGAAAAATAAAAAAACCCCACAAAATCAAAGTCACCTAAAACCCAACTAGTACTTCAGTCATTAGCTTTGTGTCTCACTGAGACAATAGCTGACAAATCACCTCAAGGAGGGAGACTTGAGCCTCGGCTCACAGTTCTAGGGAATGTAATCCATCATGAAAAGCTGTAACACTGGCTGGCAAAGAAATGTCGAAGCGAGGCTTCTGTGGTCTCGGTTGATTACACCTTTCGCAGGCCCTGCAGTTGCTGCCTCCCTGTCCTGGAGGAACTCCCTGGAGGAGGCCCTGTGAAGCCTCTGCCAGCTGTGGCCCCAAGGCCATGTTGCACATTGTGAGCAGTGCCCTGTGAGTTATCACGAGCGTTGATTTTCACTGCTTCCTTCCTTCTGCCTTCTAAGAACCTTAGCGATCCGATCTGCCTGTTTGGGTGGGAGCTCCACCTCAATCCCGGCACGCTGGCATCCATACACCCAAAGAGCCGGGATGTTTGGAAGGAGTCTGGTGGAAGATCTACCTCAACTCCTCTCTCCCCTAGCTTGTTCCCTAAACCCGCCCCTTAAAGCCCGCCAAACACAGCTCCTCCCCCAGAGAGACTCACGACCACTCCCACAGGGGATATATGAGTGAGCAGCATCCCAGGAAACTCTTGGTTCTGATCTGTCTCCTTTCTACAGGGCCTGGGAATTGCCCGGGAGCACTTTCCAATTTGGTCTGATTCAGTTTGTTTCGACAGCAGAGAGGCCTTCAGGAGGCCTAAAACTTATCACTACCAGCATCTAATTCTCTTAGGTGGGAACCTGAGTTTTAGCTAGTTTGTCAGTTACATGTCTCGAAGAGAAAGACACACCGTGAGGACCGGCACTGAAGGTTTTATTCGTTGGTGATAAACTGCAGACTGAGGGACCAGCAGCTCGAGGTGGCTGGACGTCAAAACACAGGATTATTAGCCGCCCAGAGGATGCCAGGCTGGTCCTAGGGCTGCAATGATTGTATTCAAATTAACTGATTATATTTTATTGAAAATTAACTTTCACAAGAATCACATTGGCGCTTTGAAAAGTAACAACATCATGCCAAAGACCAGGAAATCAGAATTTCTGATTTAACATACACCAAAGATACATGAATAGTTATATACACATTTATATTTTTAAAAAATCCATGTCTACTGGTGGTATATATAGGTAATACACTCAAAAACATTATGGAGCTAAGAAGATTGAAAGGAAGAATGGAAATGTCTATGTAAATGTGTTCTTTTGACAAGTAGCTGGCTGCAATTGCGTGGTCAGGCTTCCCTGGCCTGTTTGCTCTTGGTCTGCGAAGTCAACTCATTGCAATACATAGTCCTAAAGAGAGGAAGCCTGGCAGTACATCAGTGTCAACTCTATACAGGAAGTCAAGACCACCAACATCAGGAACCTGTCTTGAGAATAAATATTTATAAGTTCTAAATAATGAGGTCTGATTGATGTCTCATAGCTAACATGAACCGGAAAGAAAATGAATGTTTGCATTAAGCACTCTGTACTAGTACATCGCAATATGTTCTGTAGTTCAGAATATTACTTCCTTGAAGGCTCAGGTATCCTAAAAGAGCAAAGTTCATTTTGCTAAGCCATTTCCTTTTCATGTGTCAGTCGCAGTCAGTGCCTCTTATGAGCACTGTGTAAACTCAGTGCTGTGTAAATAGTTAAACTCCAGCCTGTTCTAGTTCGCTTTCTGTTGCTGTGATAAACACCATGAACAAAACCAACCATGGGTGCCGGCAGCCATGTCCGAGGAACTGCAGTCAGCAATGGACCTATAGAATACAACCCACTGGATAGCAAATCTATGATGGGTGCCCCTGGAGAGGCAAAGCCCTGGGGGAATTGTCTCCAGAACACCCCCTGCTTCTGCTCTGCCTTCTCCTGCTTTGTGCTATTGTGTTCCTGATGTATTTGGCATGGTGTGATTACTATGTGAAAGAATCCCACTGTATCTAGTAGAGTGTGATTGTTTCCTAGGAAATTCCCACTCCTCACTGGGCAATTTACCTGCAGATCATAATGAAGATGATTTTTATAGAGCAATGATGCTTAGTTGGATCAATGACTTAATTGAACTTTCTGAGTCATCCAAAAAGATACAGGTGGTTAAGACAGTGATGATGATTAGGAAATGGTTTGGGCTGCTCTGCCAATTGCTCCAACGAGAGATACCAAAGACAGAAATGATGTTAGAAGTCACCCACCCCCCTCTTTGTCAGATGTGAGACTTGCAGAGGATGGAAAGTAAGAACAAGGAAGTTCTCATGCATTATAGACCCATGAATTCTGCCTGTGCAAAGGACAGGCTGATGATCAAAGAAAGCAATTCTGTCACCCAAGGTGAGGGCTGAGATCCTTGGTCATGAGTTTACAGAATTAATCACAGGGTTTGGTATGCACCTTGAAAAACCAAAGTTGTAAAGGGAAATTGAACGACCCTGTTGTGTGTAAAGAGAAATAGATGGTTAGCTGACCACTTGAATAAAGCTTTGTAGGAAACAGCAAACAGCTGCCTGCCAGTCCAAAGGAACGGAGATAGACTTGGCTTGCTGAAAACCCTGTTAATCAATAATTAAAGAACCATTGCTTTGGGGTGAAGATGTTATGGTGGGAAAATTAATACAAAGGAAAATGTCTAACTGCTTGTCGGCATCTAAGAAAAATGTGTAACTTGTGACCCTAATGTGATTTCTTCCTGTGTAAATATTTTAATTTTTTTTTTGGAAAATAGGTAGTTTGTGGTTGTGAGGTAACCTTTTCTTGCATGGAAATTTTTGTCAGGTGGTATAAAAAGGGATAAGAGAAAAATAAAGACAGAATGAGAGAAAAAAAGAGAAAAATAAAATGAAGAATTAAACTTTGGCCCCTCAGAGAAGTCTCCTGTGTGTTTAGTAGCGCGGCTGGCTCCACAGTTCCTCTCTAGTTTCTCTGACCTGCTGAGGCTGGACTTCGGCATAGGGGAGGAAGGGGCTTATTTGTCTCACAAGTTACAACCCTTCATTGAGGGAAGCCAAGGCAGGGGCCTGGAGGCAGAAGCTGAAGCTGAGACCACAAGAGAAAGCTTGCTCAGCTTGATTTCTTTGACAGCCCAGGAAGTGGTACCACCCACAGTAGGCTCTGTCCTTCCATATCGATTAGCAAAAAAACAACAGCAACAACAAAAAATCCCCTGCAGACACACCTGCAGGCCAGTCTGATGAAGGCAGTCCAAGAGTCTCTTTTCCCAGGTGTCTCTCCTTTGTGTCAAGTCAGCAAAACTCCAAGCACAAAACCAGCACAAGCACTTTCTGTCCAAGCACCACCCTGTTCATCTTCTCCACTGGACCAGATGCAAAGTCCACAACTATAATTACTTAGACTGTCATTTTCCACATCACGTCTCCCCATCCTGAGCCAGCATGTCTGCCTCAGTCAACAAGGACATTCTGCTCAGACCTGGCGCTCATGTTACAAAACAGGTCCTGACCAGCCTCACAGGGTCCCCAGCAATGGCAGAATCTCTTCTCCACTTGCATACCATTGCAAAGTCTGCCCTCCTTAACCTCTCTGGCTTCTCCGCATGCCCTTGGCAGATGTCACTTCTTCACAGTGTGACAGTGTTGTCGAACTCCTTCATTTCTTTCCATATCCCAGCAATAAACCCACTCTCTTCTGAACCTCTGCGTTCTACCTTGTCCTCTTCCCCTAGAGGAGAAATGCCTCTCCTGTCAAGACGCTGTCCTTGCCCCCCTCCCCCACAAGCACCTTTGCTCCAACTAATATCATTCCCCCTGTGTTTCTTTGCCTCCCTCTCTCCTAGTCCTTCCTCCTGACCAGCAGTTCTAAATCAGGGTTTGTTTTAGAGTCCTCAAGGGAGCTCCCAGAAGAGCATCAATTAAATCAAAGTTCAGCAATGTGTATTTTTTTTAAGCCAAGAGCACTGCTTTGCGGCCAGGGCTAAGCAGTGTGGACTCACCATCTGAATGTATGCTGCTCTTCAGTGTGCAAGGACCCTTTCCACTCCCTATCTCCTCTACTCTCTAAGCAATTCTCTCAGGAACAGCTGTCTACACTCATTGCCTCCTTCATTGCTACTTCCCCTCTAGAACAATTCTTATGAATTGTCACGACTACATCATTTTTGCTGCCTAGTCCAAACTCTGAGTTGTGTTCCTAAAATTAAGAGCATTTCATCCCTGTTTGGACTTGACCTGACTGGGGCATTAGATATTTGTGGAAAGTCTTTGCTCATAAAAGATGGCCTGGCTTCTCTAGTGATCTGGAGCAATCTGCTTCCACTTCTCTTTCTGTCCCTACAGATGCTTCTCAACCTCTGGAGTTTCTCCCTATGTCATTGTCTTCCATGGCTTCCATTACTGCACCCAGCCTGGTGACCACCAAGAGCACCTAAAGCTGCAACGCTGTAGTGCCAAATGCCTTTCTGAACATCTGTATTTAGAAGGATTGTGAAGTTTGCTTATGAAATACGGGAGCACACCTCACAAGTTAAATGTGTAGCACAATGATAAGCTTTAATGTTCTACTGAGCAAACACAGATCCTTTCAAAGGTTTGTTCTCAACACATTGCTTAAACAGCAACATGAAGTTTGCTCTTATAACTGCAGAGAACCTTCTTCTCCCTCAGAGCCCCTGCTAAGGGCTTTCCCTATCCATCCTGTCTTCTTCAAATAGCAGCTGCCAGCCACCAAGGAAATGTTAGATGGTGTGCAAGTGTGCTAAGTAGAGAGAGGGCTCCATTTCCAGTTCCCCCTATGACACTAGACAGAAAGCACAGGGCATGAAACCCCAAGAAGCCCCCTCATTGAGGAGAACAGCGTAAGTGTGGGTGCTAAGCACTGGCTTTGGCCAGTGATAGGGGGCAGTGGTGATGCTGTGTGCTGATGCATAGGCAGAGACTACAGTGCTCAACGTGATGGGTATTGGGGGAAAGAAAAAGACCAGGCATGAGTGTGCACAGTAAAATCTTGCTGTTTGGTGCTTAAAATGGCGCATGGGAAATGGGAAAACAAACTGGAATGGCACATTATAGACAGTGGAAATAGAAGCATTGATCAGTCAGAGTAAAATGAAAGAACTACATATGCCTGTTAAAAAGCAAATATTGACAGAAGTGTGCTATTTACAAAAGACACACCTAAACATATGGGATACGAAGGTCAAAAATAAAAGGATGTTAATAACATGGCAGAAAGTTACCAACCTACAGACAGCTGGTGTGCTTCTAACAGACAAAGTGATGATTACCATAGCTGCATATAAAGTTTCAAATCACTAAGCATGAAATAAAACCTTTAAAATATGTGAGAGAAAACGAGACAAAGTAGCACTGAGAAATTTGCCATCATAATGGGAGGTTCCGATTCTCCTCATTACTGAAGCAGACAAAATGCATAAATGACCTAGTTAAGGTTTCTATTGCTGCAACAAAACATCGTGACCATAAAGCAAACCGAGGAGGAAAGAGTTTACTTGGATTACACACTGTAGTCCACCACCAAAGGAAGCCAGGACAGGAACCAAACAGGGCAGGAACCTGGAGGCAGGAGCTGATGCAGAGGCCGTGGAGGGATGCTGCTTGCTGGCTTGCTCAGCCTGCTTTCTTATAGAACCCAGGACAACCAGCCCAGGGATGGAACCACCCACAATGGGTTTGGCCCTCCCCCATCAACCACTAACTATGAAAATGCCTTGCAGCTAGATCTTAAGAGAGGCATTTTCTTAATTGAGGTTCCCTCCTCTTAGATGACTCTAGCTGTGTCAAGTTGACATAAAATTAGCCAGAACAGTGAATGCAGACCTAACTGCAAAAACAATAATTTGACCTGGTGAAATTTTAATCATCTAACAGTTGTAAGATGTGCGCACATTTCTCCAGTAAACATGAACCATGTGGAAAGCTAATAATGTGGCCACCAAGAAAATCCTAAAAATGCTAGTATAAACATATTCTGATGACTATGATTCTTGTTTACAGTGCAAATCAGGAGAAAATTGACAAAAACCATAAATAAAAGTTCTCAGATATTTGAAACTTTAAAAAATTTTACTGCAAGCCAGGTGGTGGTGGCACACACCTTTAATTCCAACACTCAGGAGTCAAAGACAGGCAGATCTCTGTGAGTTCAAGGCCAGCCTGGTGTACAACGTGAGTTCCAGGACAGCCAGGGCTACACAGAGAAACCTTGTCTTGAAAAAAAAATTATACTGCTGAATAAACCATAAGTTAAAGAGGCAATCACAATGAATCTGAAAATATCTGAAACCATGATGGCCTGTTGATGTACACCTGAAGAGATAGCACTTTGGCGTCTGCACTGGTGGTGCACACCTGGAGAGGTAGCACTTTGACAGCTGCACTGGTGGTGCACACC
>CABHPR010136254.1:0-62634 GCA_902168415.1 Peromyscus melanophrys
GATGGTTTATTTTATTTAAAGAAGTAAGTGGCAGTAGAGGGTAGGCCCATGAGCGGCACATTCCTACCACAGTGCAGGATGCCTTCCATCTGAGTGCCTTCCGCGCTGATATGGTTAGGCCTGAGCCTGGCACATGGTAGGGCACTCACTGATGGGACAGTACTGGAGAGGATCCTGTTTCCCATTGAAGGCCAATGTTCAGGGCCACACGCAATCCACTTGCTATTCTATAACTTCCAGATAATCTGGAAGCTCTGGGCTGGCAGGAACCGGCAGGAACTGGCAGGAACCGGCAGGAACTGGCAGGAACCAGGTCTATTGTATGCATTCTCATTGAGCCAGCAGCCAGCCCAATGCCAGGCACACAGTAAGAAGCTGAAACCTGTATTAGAAATATTAACATAAGAAAATGTCTGTTGAGGCTGGAGAGATGGCTCAGCGGTTAAGAGCACTGGCTGCTCTTCCAGAGGACCTGGGTTCAATTCCCAGCACCCACATGGCAGCTAACAACTGTCTGTAACTCCAAGATCTGACCCCCTCACACAGACATGCATGCAGGCAAAACACCAATGCAAATGAAATAAAAATAAATTTAAAAATGCCTGTTGTGTTTTAGTGAAGATAAAAACCAGGGCCTTGGGCATGCGAAGAAAATGATTTAAAATTTTTTGATTTATTTTTAAAGATATGTTTTATTTTCATGAGTGTTTTGCTTATATGTATATCTGGGCACCATGTGCATGCCTGGTGCCCTTAGAAGCCAGAAGAGGATGCTGGATCCCCTGGAACTTGAGTTACAGATGGTTCTGAGCACCACATGGGTGCTGGGAGCTCCCTGCAAGAGTAATTTACCAACTGCTCAGCCATCTCTCCAGTCCCAAGAAAATGACTCAAAGAACTGGTCTAGGAACCAGAGATCAGGATTTAGTCCCAGAATTGCTTCGTCCACTGTGGGGCCTGAGGCAAGCCATCCTTTCCCTTTCTCTTTGGAATTCATTGTTCATGCTCATATAATTTGAACATGGCCAGACTAGTGGTTCTCACCTCTGGCTTCACCATAGAAAGAAACTGGAATGGTTCTAAGTAATGTGTGGATGCCTGGGCTCTACTTTAGACAAATCAGTACAGAAGCTCTGGGGAGGGGACGAGGAAAGTATTTAAAAGATCCTAGGTGGTCCAGATTACAGCCAGGCCTGAGACTCACTGAACAGCTAACCTGTCTCCGAGGTTCTGCATCTACATTTGGGCATAACCTATAAAGAGGGAGGCCATGGCAGGCTCTGGGACTACACCTGCCCACCATGAACACAGACACCTCTGTTTGTCATGGCTGCTTTGCTGTGCATTTTCACTGTGTGTGCTTATCTGAGCTCCAGGCTCTCATCAGCAGGGTCAGCAAGAGCTTTGGATGAGTCACAGGAACAGAACACTTTACAAATGGAACACTGCTGATCCTCTTTATACTTTTGCCTTTCCCAGAGCCACATAACTGGAATCATAAAACATTTTGCCTTTACTGATTTCATTATGCATTTATTCTATGCACATTAAAATATTTTATATGTGTGGTAGTTGGAATGTCATTGGCCCCTATAAGCTTATAGGGAGTGGCACTATTAGGAGGTGTGACTTTGTTGGAGTTGGTATGACCTTGTTGGAGGAAGTGTGTCACTGTGGAGGTGGGATTTGAGGTTTCCTATGCTCAGGATACTGCCCAGTGAGTCAGTCAACTTCCTGTTGCCTGCCCATTGAGCTGCAGGACTCTCAGCTCCAGCACCACCTCTGCCTACACGCTGCCATACTTCCCATTATGATGATAATGGACTGAACCTCTGAAACTTAGCTGCCTCTTCAATTAATGTTTTCTTTGTAAGAGTTGCCATGGTCATGGTGTTTCTTCACAGCAATAAAGACACCTAAGCCAATATGTATGGGTGTTTTCTCTGCTTGGGTCTGTGTACCATATGTAAGCCTGGAAAAGCCTGAGGCCAGAAGAGAGCATGGGGTCTCCTGGGACTGGAGTTACACACTGTGAAAGCTGCCCTGTAGGTGCTGGGAGTTGAACCTGGCTAGTCTCCTGGAAGAGCAGCTAGTGCTCTTAACCAATGAGCCATCTTTCCAGTCCCAATTGTTTTTTTCCTGAGGTAGGATAGGTACTGTTCATGTTGGCCTTGAACTCTGAGCTCAGGCCACCCTGCTTCAGTCTTCTCAGTAGCTGGGACCACAGGAACAAGCCACAGCACACAGCTAGATCCCACTTATTTATTTATTTATTTATTTATTTATTTATTTATTTATTTATTTATTTATTTATTTATTTAATTTTATTTATTTTTGTGGCTCGCAGAGATCTGTCTCCTGAGTACTGGGATAAAAGGCTACCATGCCTGGCTTTTTTTTTTTTTCCTTAATATATATTTGTATGTATATGAAAAAAATGCCCCCCTTTTTTTTCAGGAACATTCCATTGTATGGTTGTAGTTAATCATCTGACCTTTTGAAGTACATGTTGGTTGATTTGTTTGGACAATCATGAACAAAACACTTATAAACACACAAATATGTTTTTACATAGAAGATTTTATCTCATTTCGGTAAATACCAAGGAGTATGATTGGATTGTGTAGTATACTATTGGGTAGGAGCCGGGTGAAGGTGGCACACACCTTTAATCCCAGCACTCAGAAGGCAGAGGCAGGCAGATCTCTGTGAGTTTGAGGCCAGCCTGGTCTATAGAGTGAGTTCTAGGATATCCAGAGCTACACAGAGAAAGCCTGTCTCAAAAAACAAACAAAAGAAGAACTGTGAACTGTCCTCAGACATGGGTACATTAGCTAGGTGTTGTGGGATCTTCTAATTCCAGCATGGGGGAAGTATTAACAGGAGGCTCATAAACCTGGGCCACACAGCGTTCCAAGCCAGCCTAGGCTATGTAGAAAGGCCCTGTTTTGGATTATCTGAATACAGTTTTGCATTTTTCCAGCAATGAATAAAGTTCCAATTGCTCCACATCCTTGTCAACATTTAGTAATTTCATTTGTTTAAACCATCCTGATAGGTGTGTAGAGTTTTCTGTCATTTTGCTATTCTGTAATGACATGTTGTAATCTTTTTTTTTTTTTTTTTTAAAGACAGGGTCTCATTCTATAGCACTGGCTGGCCTGGAACTCCTTATGTAGATCAGGCTGCCCTCAAACTCAGAGATCTTCCTGCCTCTGCCTTTTGAATATTGGGATTGAAGATATATACCACTCCACCTGCTGTCATATTAACTATCTTTTCACAATGCTTATCAAACATGCTCGGTGAAGAATCATGTCAGATCTTTTTGGGGGGTGAGGAGGAGTTTGAGACAGGGTCTCTCTAATACATAGCTCTGGGTGTCCTGGAACTATGTAGACTGGGCTGGCTTCAAACTCACAGAGATCTGCCTGCCTCTGCCTCCTGAGTGTTGAGTGTGTGCCACCATGCTTGGCTTTTTAAAAATATTTATGTTTATGAGTGTCAACTTGTGTGTATGTGTGCATACTACGTTCATGCAGTGCCCAAGTAGGCCAGAAGAAGGTGTCAGATGCCCAGTATTTAGAGTTGAGCCCTACCATGTAGGTGCTGGAAACTGATCCCGGGGCCTATGGAAGAACAGGCAGCGCTCTTAACCACTGAGCCTTCTCTCTGGCTCCTCTTAGATCTTTCCCACTCCCCCCTGCCGACCCCGGCCCTTCTGAGGCAAGGTCAGCTCAGGCTGGCCTCAAACTCCTGACCTCCTTGCTTTTACTTTCAACTGCTGAATTACAGGTGTGAGCGCACCACCACACCTGGCTCAGAATTACAGAGTCCTTTGGAGCGGGGTGTGACGCTCACGCCTGCTGCTTCAGTACTTCAAACTGCTGGGAGTACCGGCCAGCCTAGGCTGTACAGTGTGGAGCCATTTGAAAAAAATAAGACAAAACCAGCAAGCTGGACTTGGTGACCTTTGCCTGTAATCCTAGTGCTTGAGAGCTGAAGGCAAAGGTCAAGGAGTTCAAGCCCAGCCTAGCCTCCAAGAGACCCTGTCTCAAAATACAGGAACTGGCCTAAGGGAGCGCTCTGCGTATTTCACACCCAAGTCCTTTACCCGATGTTCTGGCACTGTTACCTCATAATCTTTGGTTTGGTTTTTCATTCTTTTATAGTGTCCTTTGCTGAGCCAAAGTTTTTAATTTGGATGAAGTCTTACCTACCAATTTTCCCCACTGATCGTATTTTTGATGTTGTATCTAAAAACTCATTACAAAACTCAAGGTCACATAGATTTTCTTGTTATTTTCTGTAAAGTTTTACTGTTTTTGACACAGTCTGTGTAGCTCGGGCTGATCTCAAACGAGATCCTTTTGCCTCAACCTCATGTATCTGGCATTACAGGAATAAACCACCATGCCTAGATTTTATGCATATTTTGAGGTTTTTTGTTTGTTTGTTTTTAGATAGTGTTTCTCTGTGTAAACAGCCTTGGCTGTCCTGAAACTTGCTTTGTAGACCAGGCTGGCCTAGAACTCAGAGATCACTCTGTTTCTGCCTCCGGAATGCTGGGATTAAAGGTGGACTGGAGAGATAGGTCAGAGGTTAAGAGTGCTTTCTGCTCTTGCAGAAGAGGTCCCAGCATTCACATGGCAACTTACAACCACCTTTAACTCCTGTTCCAAGAAATCCAATGCCCTCTTCTGGCCTCTGGGGTCACCTGAACTCATGTGGTGCACACAAATGCGTGCAGGTGTGCACACATACACAAAATACAATAGCCTTTAGATTTTTATTTCTTGACATGTGAATGTCCAGTTGTTCTTACCAAGTGGATTTTAGAAAGAGTATACTTTCCCCATTGAACCGACTGTTCCTTCACCAAAGACAAGTTGGCTCTATTTATGTGGGTCTGTTTGGGGGCTGTTAATTTCTTTGGTCTGCTAATCCATTTCTTGCCGGTATTGTCCTGTCTACACCTTGCGGTTGGGTTTTATTGCTCCTTCAGTTTAGTTTTTCAGTATTGTCTTGGCTACTGTGAATCTTTTACTTCTCTATACACACCTTAGAAGCATTCTCCTGATATTCATAAAATAACTTGCCGATACTTTTGAAATTATTTGTTGAAGTTATAGATCAAGTCAGAATGGTTGACACATTAATGTTAAAACTTCCTAACTATAAGCAAGAACAACCCATTTAATTTTATATTACCAATTTTGAATTTTTATAATATAGCTCTCGTACTGCTGGGCATGGTGGCACACACCTGTAGTCCCAGCACTTGGGAGGCAGAAGCAGGAGATCTTTATGACTGGAGGCCAGCCTGGTCTACAGAGTGAGTTCCAGGTCAGCCAAAGCTACATAGTGAGGGCTTGTCTCAAAAACACAAATAATGTGTTTCATATGTGTGTGTGTGTGTGGAGTCACTCTGTACATTTTGTTAGATTTCTAAGAATTTTAATTTATTAATGTGTAAGCGTGTCTGTGCACACCAGTGAAAACCAGAAGAGGGCATCAGATTCCCCAGAGCTGGAGTCGGAAAGGGAAAGCTTTGAGCGGCCCAATGAGAGTACTGGGAACCAGACTCTGTTCTTCCAGAAGAGCAGGAAGGACTCTTAACTGCTGAGTCACCTCTGCAGCCCCATTCCTAAAGATTTAAAAAAAAAATTTGCCGGGCGTTGGTGGCGCACGCCTTTAATCCCAGCACTCGGGAGGCAGAGCCAGGCGGATCTCTGTGAGTTCGAGGCCAGCCTGGGCTACCAAGTGAGCTCCAGGAAAGGTGCAAAGCTACACAGAGAAACCTTGTCTCGAAAAACCAAAAAAAAAAAAAAAAAATTTTAGTAGCCAGGCAGTGGTGGCACATACCTTTAATCCCAGCAGAGGCAGGTGGAACTCTGAGTTCCAAGGTCAGCCTGGTCTACAGAGGGAGTTCTAGGACAGCTGGAGCTACACAGAGAAACCCTGTTTCAAAAACAAACAAACAAACAAACAAACAAACAAACAATCTTTTGTGGGGGGACTGAAGAGGTGCTTTGGGAGTAGTGAAACTGAAGTCTACTTCTGTAATCTGTACAGTGCAATAATCAAAATGTAATCAACACTGGTTCATCCATGGTAACAAATGTGTCACAGTGCTATGGCTTGGATAAGAAATGCCCAGCTAGGGGCTGGTGAGATGGCTCAGCAGTTAAGAGCACTGGCTGCTCTTCCAGAGGTTCCGAGTTCAATTCCCAGCAACCACATGGTGGCTCATAGCCATCTGTAGTGAGATCTGGCGCCCTCTTCTGGCCTGCAGGGATACATGCAGACAGAACACTATACATAACAAACGGAGAATGGGAGGGGGGGGGAGGAGGAGAAGAAATGCCCAGCTAGGTGGCACTACTGATAGGTGGCTGGGTCTTGAGGGTGCTAAATTCATTAATGGTTAATCCATCAATTGTGGGGTATTAAGGGATGAAGCCTGATTGGAGGAGAGAGGTCACTGGGTGTTTTCCTTTTTATCTCTCTGCATCCTGGTTACTATGAGGTGGGCGACTTCCCTCTGCTCCTGATGCCGCGTTTTTGCTTTGCCTACCCGAGTTTTGCTGGTAATGGGACCAGCTGTCCATCACCCAAAGCCTGTGAAACCACGAAGCAAAAGAAACCTTTCCTGCTGTTTTTTTTTCTCGGTCATTTGTCACAGCAACCAAAGTGACCAATATACAGACTAGTGGAGGGGTCAGTGACAGGGACACACACTGCTCAGCTTCCTTCTCTCTGTGGTGTAGACAGGCACGTGTAGACCAGAGGTTGGTGCTGGCTGTCTTCCTCTAGTGGTCTCCTATTTTTTGAGACAGGATCTTCGTATCAAACTTGAAGCTTACTAATTCAACTCAACTATCCAATCAGCAAACCCTCTGGATCTTCCTGTCTCTGTCACCCCATAACAAGGACTACAGCTGCATGCCACATTTGGGTCCTTACACCTGTGTGGCATGAGTTTTACCAACTAAGTCATCCCCCCGCCCCTCAATTTTCTGTAAGCCTAAAAACTACTCTAGTGGGGGAAAGGGGTACCAATGCCAAATAAAAGGAGCTCCTGGTAAAACTCTTAAAATTTCTTCCTCACTGAGCACGGTGGCCTTAATCCCAGCACTCGGGAGGCAGAAGCAGGTGGATCTGTGGTGTTTGAGATCAGTTTGGCCTATATTGTGAGTCCTAGGACAGCCAGGGCTACAGTGAGACCCTGTCACAAAAACCACAATGCAGTCTCACTTAACTGTTTGATTACTTATTTCTATTTCATGTGTGCAGGTGCACCACGTGTGTGCAGTGCCCACGAGGCCAGAAAAGAATGTTGGGTCTCCTGGAACTGGAGTTAGAGACGGTTGATGTGTGTGTGCTGGGTACAGAGCCCACCCAGGTCCTCTGCGGGACCAAGTGCTTATATAACCACTGAACACTTCTCCCACCATCTAGGTAAATTCTAATGGCTCCTCCTTGTCTATAGGACCAAGCCTGTAGTCTCTCATTGAGGACATGGAATCCTCCGGTTAACCCCTCCTGTTCACCATCTACAATCTGGGTCCCCAGAGAAACACACCACTGCATTATTTCCTTGCCCTGGGACACTGTACCTCTCTCAAATGGTCTGGAAAACCTTGAGGCTTCTGGAGACTTAATTTGGGAACACAGGGTCTTTGTCTGGTCTGTCTCCTGACCTGATGAGATACAGCCAGCTAGCCCAGCTTGGTTCTTCCTGCAGCTACAAAGAGAAGATTCTCAAGTTTCATAGTGGAACTGTTTCACAGTGGAACTGTTCCCCTGGCACTAAGAGCTCCTAAACTGTATCAAGGGACCTTATGGGGTCCTGGCAGGGTGTCGACAACAAACAGGAGTATTTTAAATTTGAGAGCTACCAACATCTATGGGCCACGGAGAAAGCAACCAGCTTGAGGTAGTCTTCAGTCTCATTATGAGACTGCATTGTACTGCTTTTGACTACATCATTTCAAGAAGTTGGGTTATAGCTGGGTACAGCAAGATACACCTTTAATCCTGGCACTAGGGAGGCAGGAAGATCTCTATCTACCAGGACAGCCAGGGCTACATACCAGATCAACCTTGTTTTAAAAAAAAAAAAAAAAAGTTGGTTTTTTAGCAGTCACTGTGATAAAAAGCAAATCAATGTGGAAGTGGAACTGATTGGTGGAGTTTGCTTTGAATAAAAGTTTGAGAAGCTGTGCAGCACCCAAGTACCTGGATGCCATCCGTAACTGGCTATTTAAGAAAAAGCTAGGGCTGGGGGTGGAGCTCAGTCAGTGGACAGTGCTTGCCCAGCATGCCCGGTGCCCGGGTCCATCCCTAGCATGCAATAACCTGCAATCACATTAGCTGGGGGTGGTGGTGTACACCTGTGATCCTAGCGCTCAGGGGTTGGAGGCAGGAGGATCAGAAGCTCAAGGTCATCCTGGCCTACATAGTGAATTCAAGGCCAGCCTGGGCTAGAGATCTTGTCTCAAAAGTGTCACCCAATTTATGTGTATTATTTTTAAAAATGTAACTAATTTGCTAGGACATAAAAACTCCTATGTGATTTGACTTACATACTTAATACATGAACTCAGCCATTTTTTGCTTTGGGGGGCTCCATGAAAAATTATTGTGATGATCATGCTGTAAGCTGAGAAATTCTGGAATCTTCTGGTTTAAGAAATCACCAAATCTAGGACACAGGAAAAAAAAAAAAACCAAAAAACAAAAGAACCTGTGGATTCTAAAATCCAGTCAGTAGGCTACAATTAGAATTCTTTTCTGTGCAAGACAGAAAGGGACACAGAACACATGGCATGTGTCAAGGGCAGCACCACTGGGTTACAACACACACACACAAGAAACATGTGCCTTCTGGACCCTAGAGTGGCATCTGCATTCCTGACTTAGGTTCTAGTTGACGGAATCTGAAAATCTACTAAGATTTGAAATCCCTCATTTCACAGGGAGAAAGCCAGTGAGGAAAAGCTGATTATTGCCAAATCACAGCCATCAGCTCTGGGCTTGGCTCGGCCTGCTGGGCTGAGTGGCCGCTGTTCATGGTGACTCTCACAAGGCAGGTTTCACTCTGCAGAGGTGTGGCTGCCCAGGTCGGAGAGCTATGGAGGGGAGGGACTCAACCCAACAAATGCCACCAGTCACAACTAGAACAAAATGGTTTTAATCAATTGCGTCAGTCACCCTCACTCTCCTGGGAGCAGAGCAACAAAAAGGCTCGGCTCCTGCCCCCAGAGGACAGTAAGGCTTGTGTGTCTCTCCACACTGCAGGGCCCAGGCTAGGCAGCTGGGCGGGAGACAGGAGGCATGGAGGGAAGAGATGGCAGGTGGCTTGAACACAGGAAAGCAAAGGGACCCTGGCCAGTTCTTGTGCCCCAAGGCCTAGCCCAGCACTCCCTCTCCCCCTCCCTGGCTTGAGAAAGGTCATGAGGAAGAGACAGGGGAGCAAGTCCCAGCAGCAGGAGCAGCAGCAGCAGCTGTTCCCTTCACCAATAAATACACTTCATTACCAAGCTACAAGAGAGGGGTGGGCAGAGGGCCTGGGGTGGGCAGGAAGGGGGAGAAGCTGCCACCTGTGTCGCTGAGATTAAAGCAATGAGATGGTGCCAGACCCCCACCACTAGCCTCACCCCCCCTAGTCTTCTGAAAACTGTGAAAAAGCTTTTAACATGGCCCTCCTGTCTCCAGGCTGCTCAGAAGCTTGACGGAGAGGAGGCACCTGGCAGAGACAGGGCTGAGGGAGGGAGAGAGGGAGGGGGGAGGGAGAGAAGGGAGGCTGCTTCTCCTCAGAGGCTGCAGCTGGAGGGCTGCAGCCCAGAAGAAGCACACAGGGCCGGGGTTGGCTGGGATGAACCAACTCCCACCTCCAGAGCAGGAGCCAAGGGGGCAGAGGGAGAGGGAGACTTGGTGGTGGAGCGGCCGCGGTGTCCAGTGTAAAGCTTGGGGGCTGCTGAGGAGGGATGGCTGAGCTAGGGACTTTCCTCCCCCCTCCCCCCAGAGCAGCAGGGGACAGAGAAAAGCCATCACTTCTTTGGTCTTTGTGGCGGCTCAGCACATGGGTGGGAAGGAGGGCAGAGAGGGCGAGAAGGGTCCTTAGGAAGCGCCACCTCAGCAGAGTAGGCCTGGCTGGGAGCTCTGGCAGAAAGGTCACAGTGAGGCCAAGGAGCGCCCCAGGAGAGTGGCCATGGCGCAGAAGTCCTTGCATGGGCAGGTGGGTGGGGATGAGGTGCCCCACCTCCTGTCACATCATAGGAAAAGGCAAAGCCCCCAGAAACAGCCTAGGAGAACAGGCCCAGGAGGGGATGAGGAAGCTCCTCTGCCACCAGGGCAGGTGGCCTGACCTTGCCACTCCAGGGCTCCCATCTTTCCTATGCTTCCACCCTAACACTGGTGGCTGTGAAGGGACCTTCCAGAAAGACCACAGGGGAGCTAGCCCTGTAGGCGGGGAGCAAGAGCGGCAGAGGACCAAGGCAAGCCTCTGCCGGCCGGCGGCGGCGGGGAGCTCCACTCCCTTCCTGCTGCCAACTGAAGGGCAGGGCAGTCCTTGAAGACAGCTTCAGCTCTTGCCTCCCCACTGGAGGCAGAGGGGGTTTGAGAAGGGCCAGAGCCTTCCAGAGACACAGAAGCAGGAGGTGAGGGCATACGGAGGGGCTTCCCCTCCTGCTTTTCTGCTCAGGGCTGGGGACAGTCAAGGGACACTCAGCCCAAGAGTCTGAAAGCCAGCAAGTTGCAGCGATCCCCACCCACGATGCCAAACTAACAAACAAAACAGGGAAATGAGAAATGGGGGGAAGACAAAGCAAACAGAAGCCAGCCCCTCCTCTCCTGCACGGCTGGGGCTGGGCTAGGAGCATCTAGCTGGGCCGGCACTGCACCTGGCCCTCTGAGCTGTCCTCATCATCAGAGGCCCCAGCACCCCCACTGCTCAGGCCTGTGATCCGGTAGCCCATGTCCAGCAGCATCGCCTCCAAGGGATTGGCATTCATGCGCCGCTGGTTGGCCTGAGAGGCACCCTCCATATCCTCCACCACTCGGCCTGTGAGGTCTTCACTCTGTCAAGGAGAGACAGTATAGTGGGCTCAGGCGGGCGGGCCAGCAGAACACAAGGGAGGAGCGTGGACTGCGGCGTATGCACGCACAGGGCTGGGGAGGGAAACACACGTACTGGGATATATAAGAAGAAGTACCCACTTCAGAATATGTAAAAGAGGGGCTGGAGAGATGGCTCAGTGGTTAAGAGCACTGGCTGCTCTTCCAGAGGACCCGGGTTCAATTCCCAGCAACCACATGGCAGCTCACAACTGTCTGTAACTCCAATATCTGATACCCTCACACAGGCACAATATCAATATACATAAAGTAAGAATAAATAAATATTTTTAAAAAAGAATATGTAAAAGAGATCACACTAGTGTATCTATAGGGCACACAAGGTAAAACACATTGGGAGGGGATATGTACACAGGAATACATGTTGGGGGGGGATGCTTCCCATCAGGATATTATGTGTATATGGAGAGCACATTGGTTGCTCGGGGACCAGATGCAGCCCCTAACCCCTGACAGCCCTTCCTTTATCTTTTCTCTGTCAAGGAAGGCTCCTATGGGGTCCCTTCTATAAAAGTCACAACAAGTCAGTTCTGGATTCAGACCTACTTTGTGAACTTCAGTCTGCCAGCTACCTCTGGAAGGCTCACCTGCCTACTGGCACTGAGAGCAGAGGAGGCCACACTGACCTAAGTGTCCTGTGGGCAAGACTGCACAGACCTCACAGCATCCTCTGGAGTTGTATCACCCCCGTGGCTGAGCGAAAGGGTAGACCTCAAACTTAAGGTAGTCAGATTCCAAAGTCTGTGGACAGTGCTGGGACTCGAGGAGTCAGCCTTAAAACAGGTTCTGGGCAGATACATCTCAGAAGCCTAGGAAGGGAAAGGCCTCTGGGGAGCGTGAGGCACTCTCATGAGAGGCTGATCTTGCTCTGTCTTTCTTCTTGCACACCAGCTTTCTCTCGGTGGACGGGCATTTCACCTTCATGGCTAGCTCAGAGATAGGCTCCAAGAATGCAAATGCCAATCTCACCCTAGAAGTGCCCACTGCATTTAGGGCTTCCCGGGCCCGGGGCTCCCTGCTTCCCAATAGCTTTTAGCCTGTATGGCTTACTCACTTCCCCAGCACTGAAGCTCAGCCGAGGCCCTGAACATAGTCCCTGCTCCTTGTTGTCTGGCTCTGGCTACCTGGCCTGTGTCCTCACCTCTGGCCGTGGGTTCCACAGTCGCACAACCGGGTCGATGCCACTGGTGGCCAGGAAGCAGTAGCTGGGGTGCGGCTGCAAGCAGTTGACAATGGACTCATCCCCCTGGAGCACTCGGACTAGGTTGGTGGTCTCCTTTTCCCAGACGAAGAAGGAGCCATCGTCAGAGCCACTGACGATGTATTGAGCATTGCTGGCAGGGGACAAAGGGCAGGGAGGTCAGATGGGAGACTGCCCTAAAGTCTCAAGTAAAGGCTTGAGGGAAAAAGCCAAGCCAGGGACCACTCAGTCCCCCACACTCAAGGAGCTGCCCTTGACTCAGAACTCTACTATGCAAACGGCTTGCTCCTCCCATACTGCAGGAACTAGTCATTACTGTGTTAAAACCCAACAACAGTCAGGCTGTGGTGGTGGTGCACACCTTTAATCCCAGCACTCAGGAGGCCGATCTCTGCGAGTTTAAGGACAACCTGGTCTACAAAGAGAGTTCCAGGACAACCAGGGCTACACAGAGAAACCCTGTCTCGAAAAACAAACAAACAAAAAACCAAACCAAAACAAAAAAAATAACCCAACATCTGTGACTCTCTGGGTCCCTCCAAGATAGTACCACAGTATCCCCAAGGTACACTGTTACCTCCTTGGTGAAGGCCCAGCTCTTGTATCTATCTTAGTTCTCTAAGAACACTCTCATCTAGCTAAGTCATCTTCCCTCAGCAATCCAAGACTTTTCGGGTCCAGCTATCAAATCCTACAGTACATCCACAACACAGGCCTCACACACTGTTGGCATTTAGAGGAGATCTTGGTGGAGACTCTCTTGCTTTGTGTCCGTGTGTCTTACCTACCCAAAGGGTATAAACAAAGAAAGGATGGGGCTTAGGGTGGCAGTGTCTGAGAATACCTAGAGCCCGGTCCTGAGCACAATGGTCTGAGGCACCCAGCCTCTCTGACAGTTCC
Source organism: Peromyscus melanophrys (assembly GCA_902168415.1). Taxonomy (NCBI): domain Eukaryota; kingdom Metazoa; phylum Chordata; class Mammalia; order Rodentia; family Cricetidae; genus Peromyscus; species Peromyscus melanophrys. Next base: position 13,244 of record CABHPR010136254.1, read on the forward strand.
TGCCCCCCCTTTCAGCAGCAGAGAAAAGCTCTCAGTGTCCAGATAAAGCAGGCAAGCTCGAGGATACCAGACAGAGTGGGGAGAGGGGCAGAGGAGACTGTTCCAGGCCCAGCGCTGGATGCTGCACTCAGGCCAGTCTCTGATGACTCCGTGAGTGCCATGGCTGGCTTCACTGACCAGACAAACACTAGCAGAGGTACCTAAGGGGACAGAGGCAGAGCCAGGCGGAGTAGCCACACCCCACCAACTCCCGCTGACCCCGTGAGAGCGCCCTCCTCCTGCTCAGGGCCTCAGACCTGCCGAAGAAATTGGCCTCCTTGATGTCTGTGGTGGTGTTGCAGTGGCCACAGTAGCGGAACTGGTAGTCGTAGCTCCGCTCCCGGAGCACCATTTCATCTTCTGAGATGGAGTCCTTGCGACTGGTGCTTCGAAGGCGAACTGGACCACCACCAGCGGCCTTCTTCTCCTCTGGGGGCAGAGACGGAGGAGGAGAGGTGAGAGGCTGTTTCCTCTAGCGGTGCCATTCGAAGCCCAGCTGTCCACCTCCACCCTCCCCCTGGATGTAAGGCCGCAGGAATCTGTTTAAGCCTGAGCAGCATTCACCCAACAAACAAATCCCGTGCTGGTTATCTGCCCCCAGTGAGCCCACTTTCCATGTTTGCAGCCCACGTTACCAAGACCCAGCTCGCCCGCAACTCTAGCAAGGGGAAGTGGGCAGGCTCTGGGTGAGCCTGCAGAGGCCACTGGTCTGAGGCTGTGCACTACCCATGGCCACACAGTTATTTCTCCCTGGTGGAGCTGAGCTGGGAACTACGGCATCTCCACTGCCCTGCCGCCATGTCTGCCACACTCGCACAGCCTGGAACAAAGGCGCAAACAGCATCGCTCTCTCAGCCCAGTGAGCTGCCAAGGCCCCGTCTGGGAACAGGTGGGAAGGGCCAGCTGGAGCCCACACAGCCTGCCTGGGCTCAGATGACTTCTGTCCTGGTGTCCTGAATGCTCTCACTACCCTAACAGAGGCTTTCAATGGGAGGTGCTGGCATCCCCACTCTTCCGGTGTGGACTTAGTTTCAGGGGTCAACAGACTGTCTTAGGCCATGGGGTTTCTGAATCTGCACCTGAAGCCCTTTCCAGACCATGAAGCCCTAGGTAGGTAATCCACAGCAACCTCTCTCTCCGGCACGCACTCACCACCATCATTTTTGGAGAAAAGGGCAGCTGTGATGTCCCGACCCAATGCGTCACAAGCACTACTGTGGGCCTGTTCTGGGAACTTCCCTTTGAAGTCGTCCAGACACTCCAGAGCCTCAGCCACATACTTCAGTTCAAAGAGGCATCGGGCCAGACGGAAGTGGGCCTTCAGGTGGCAAGGGTTCAAGGAGATGGCCTTGAGGCAGTCGCGGAGAGCATCATAGTGGTCACCATCCCTGGGAAGGTAGAGGAATACAGCTTAGAGGTGGGGCCACGCGCAAACCCAAGTTCCCACTCAGTCTCCTCTAGCAGACTTCAGGGTAAGGAGACATGAAAATGAAGCCTTGGCTTAGCCCAGTACTCCCTCCTCCCTGGGAGATGGAGCAAGCTAAGGAGCCAGCCGGGAACACCGAGGTTTGAGACAGTAAAAAGCAGTGCCAGGCTGCCCTCTGTTGGCCACAGATGGAACTGTGCATGGCTCACCTCAGGCACCCGCAGCTCTGCAGCAGAAGGCCTGGCATTTTGCCCACCGCAGACTCCCCGAGCCCTCCTTCTCTGTTCCTTCATCCACCTCCTCAGATCCCCCTGCTGGCCTTCAAAGCTATGTCCAAGGCAGGGGGCCCTCAAGGACAGTTCTGTGGTCTGGAGAAGCCAGAAGTGCTAGGCCGGGGGCTCAGGGTCTGACCAGCAGGCAGAGTGCCCTCAGCCAGACCCCCCTCTGTCCTGGCTGACTGATCTGCAGCAGCTGTGGCCTCCACCTCCTGGGGCTGGAGGATGGGGCCTGTCTGGCAAAGTCAGCTCTCTGGAAGCTGATGGTGAGGGGCTGTGCACGCCAGGAGCTCCAAATCCTCTCTACTCATTTCTCTGATGGAAAAGTATGGAGAAAGGGAAGTGGAGACGCTTTTTATTGGAGGGAGAAAGGGAGAGGCCCTCATTTTCCTGCGCTGAGCCTCCCCTGCCGCCAGATCTTTGCCTCTCATCTGCAGAGCCAAGCAGCAACGAGGGCCATTTTCCCCTTTTGAAACGTGTATTTGTCCGTTTGTTCTGTGTGAGGGACTGAAGCCTCCCTTCCTGCTAGGCTGGGATGGGCCTATCATAAAGCCAACGGGGCCTCCACCAAGGAAGGGTACAGGTCACAATGTTCCTGTATGGCCAAAGTCAGCCTGTCCCAGAAGATGCCTCCTGACCCTCCTCTGGCCAGGTAGTCAGAAGGAACAGGCAGCCCTTGGAGTAGCCACTGGACTAGGAACCAACAGCTAAGCAATGTGGGGCAGGCAGGAAACGGAGCTGCTCTGATGGTGTGTGCTGCGTCAGAATGAGTGGGTATGACGAAGGGGCAGGCAGGCAGGCGCTGTCTGGAAACCCAATTACTGCCTGCAAGGTGTCCCTTCTGAGCTCCTAGCAAGAGCCAGACCAGAGACCAGCCAGGAGCCAGCGGGTGGTCTGTTTCCAGGAGCAGATGGTAGCCCTGGGGAGACTGGCCTGGGACAGAATGTGACATTCTTGGGGTCACTGGCAGGCATGTGGGGATGGAAAAAAAAGAGCAGGCTGGCCCCAGGGCTCACCCATCCTCGATGCACTGGCAGATCAGTTTCCCTGAAAAGACAGCCCTCTGCACATCGCTGCTCAAATCTCTCCAGTAGCTGCCCATCACACACTGAATCAAGGCCAAACGCCACCCTCTGCATTCCAAGTCCTTTCCAGGCAAGCCCCAGGCTACCTCACAGACTCATCCCCTGCCAGTCCTTTCCAGAACCTTGTGCTCCAGCCAAATGGATTTGCTGTTCTGAAGCAGGCTCTTCAGTCAGTCCCCCGCCCCCATGCCTTTGTTCCCACCATTTCATCTCCCTGCGATGTCCTTCCCCACAGTCCTCGCCTCCCCCTCATCTCCTCGTGTGAGTTGCCCACACTTCGAGCCCATTCAGACACCACGGCTTTCTGAGCCTTCCCTGGTCCTGAGCTGAGGTGACTCAATTCTTGCCGATGCCCACAGCACTTCACCTGCCCACAGACCAGACCTGCTGCCTCCTGCATCTGTCATAGGGCTCCTGCTGAACTATGGCACAGACTTTATCCTTGTCCAGCAGCTGGGCACTCCGGGGCACAGGGACTCAGAGGGACAGAACTCTTTCCCCAGTACCTGGCACATAGTAGGAGCTCAGAAAGCAAGCTATGAATGAGGAAATCACCAACTTTTCTCAGCAAAAATACTGACACGAAGCAGAGCTCCCAGTCAAGTTGAGATGAGAGCTGCCACATCCTACTCAACCATTGGAACAGAGAGGTGACACACCTCAGATGGGCCCCAGATAGTCCTCTTCTGAATTTGGGTGCTACCTGATCCCTGGGGAAACTCCTGATGCTTAAGCTGACTTCTGCGTGTGTGGCGTCTTCCCCGCCCCCACCCTGCTGACTTGGGTGGGTTTCTGAAGCTTCCCCCCAGGCCTGCCTAGTTTCAGCCAGACGATGGCACACCAGCTGGCCTGTCTGTCTGGGCAGAGCCGACGGATGCCAGACGGAGCAGAAATGGCTGTGGGCCCAGCTCTATCCATCTCTAGTCTTGGCCCTGGCTGGGGGATGGGGGTCCGCCTGCCTGCTTGTCTGATGGTACCACAGGCAGCACCGAGACCCTGGTGGTCTCTGAGGGGCTTCTTAGGATCTGGACCTATCCTTTTACCACCAGTCAGTGTATCCCAACATAATCTATACTTGACTTCAGATCTCTGAGGTCTAGTTTGTACTTGGTCCAGTGAGTGGGTATAAGAACCCAGAAAACAAATGCAGGGCCATTGAGCTGCAGAATCATTTTATGAAGATACAAACTGAGTGCACCAAGCTTCTCAGCTGCATCTACTAAGATTCCATTGTTCTTTCAAGGCCCAGTTCTCTAGTAATTAGTATCAACAATTTCTCAAACCCTACTTCAGTCACACTTTGTAACAAAGCACTGTGTGCATTTCTTGTGAACATGCACCTTCAAATCTCTGGGTGCTTGAAATAAGGACCCAACTACCTTCAGCCTTAGAGGTGGAAAGGAGTGGCCTGCGTTCAAGAAGCCCCAAGAGGTAGCAGGCTGCCGACGCCACCTTCTCTGGATGCCTTAGCAATTTGGTTCCATGGTCCACTTGCCTCAGTTCTTGTCCTGACCCCGGTCCCTCCACAGTGCCTGCCCACTCACCACTTGCGCTTCATGTAGGCGGCAGCTCGGTTTCCATAGAGCATAGCATTGTGAGGGGCCTTCTGCACAGCCTTGCTGTAAAGCTGAATGGCCTGGGTCCACTGCTGGCAGGCAAAGGCCTCATTGGCTTGCTGCTTCACACGTTCCAGGTATGGGGGCAGCTCCACCTGGGGGCTACGAGGAAAGAAGAGCCAGTCAGACCAGTTCAAGGTTAGCAGCACTACCCAAGGGCATGTGCATGGTTTTGTGGATCCTAGGATCTCACTGGCATCCAGAAGAAGCCACCTTTCACCTTGAGCTTGGGTTAGTATGTGTACAATTCCAAATACTGTGGGCCAGTAAAAGGGAGGCAGGAGTAAGGCCATCTGGACAGATATACGGCAATTCCTAATCAAATGCTTGGGCTCAGGTGCCAGCCACTGATGTTATCTGTCTCCACACTGAATTAACCTTAGACCATCCTATTTCCTCCTGTGACCCTCTATGGAGAGTACAGATCTTCTCAGGGACAAGAAAATTCCCATATCTATGTATCTAAACCCAACAGAGGTGGGAAAGGGTAAGGCAGGAATATGCTATGGGATGGGAAATAATGTAACAGGGAGGACCATGTGGGTGGGAGAGAAAGCTCAATGTTAAGAGGCAGCTAGCCTCCAGACCCTTACCCCAGCGACTGGTAGAGAAGGACAAGCTTCAGTCTGGGGATGATTTGTAGCCTCCTAGGTAGAGGCTGCCTTAGGAACACTAGCCACTCTCTAAGAAGCCTCTCTGGCCCAATCTCCACCATCTCGGATTCATATCTGGGTTCAAGTCAGGAGAAAGGTAGGGGTGTATGTGGTGTGTGTGTGGTGTGTGGTGTGTGGTGTGGTGTGTATGTGTGTGTGTGTGTGTGTGTGTGTGTGTCTGCGTGCGTGCGTGCGTGCATGTGCATGTTTTAAATTTTTGTTGAGATTTATTTTTTTGTTATGGGCATTTAGCCTATATCAATGTCTGTGCACCATATGTGTGCAGTGCCTGAGGAGGCCAGTAGAGGGCATGGGATCTCCTGAAAATGAAGCTACAGACAGTCATAAGCTGCTCTGTAGTTCTGGGAATGGAATCTGGGTCCTCTGGAAGAGGAGCCAGGGCTCCTGACTGCTGAGCCATCTCTCCAGCCCCCAGAAGAGATGTTCACAGGCCACGTTTCTCCCTCCCATCCATAAGCTGTAACTAAGACATGGAAGGCCACAGAGGTCAGCTGCCCTCACCTGATACAACCCTTGCTTTCTGGCAGCCGGAAGCCATTGCTGTGAAGGTGTAGGCCATTGGACACGCCATTGGACACACCGTTGGTAGTAGACATCTTGCCATTCTGGACTTCTGGCAGGATGAAAAGAAAACACAGTGACAACTCGAAGAGGCTTCATTTCGCTGTACCCCCTTGGCTTCCATCATAGGATCTGATGGCTCCATTGTGAGACTATTCTCCCAGGTCAAACCCAGCCCCAGAAAACAAATCAGGACAGGCAATGGTATAAAGAAAAACCCGCGCGCCCTCTGCTGGCTAAAGAGGACATAGCTTCTATCCGACACTTCCCACAGCTGAGGTTGGGGAGGGAATGAGGGGTAAGGATGGGGTGCATTAACTGTAACCCAACAGAAAGAAATCTATGGACCAGGATGAAAAGGGGAACTACTTCAAATTCTTAACACCAAGCCATCTTCCTCAGAGGAGGGCTGCAAAGCCTTGGACAGACCTCTCTGACCTCTTGTGATCTTTCTGACAAGGTCACTGTGGAGACCTGCTCCTTTTAGAGTACATGCACACACGTCAGAGTAATGGATAGGCTTCTCCACAGAGGTCACAGTACTCAAGACCCCACCCACCTCAGCATAGGTTCCCTAAGGGAGAACTTACCCACTGGGTGGCATTTTCTAGGCAAGAGGAAGGTGTATGGCCGTTGCTTGTAAGTCAGGTCAAACAAATACACCTGGAGTGGAGGAGAAATGGAGGCCATGAGGTAAGGGTGTGGTTAAAGCACTGGCAAGATCTTGGCAGCTTTCAAGACCAGGGTCCTTAACTCACAGAGAGTACTAAGCATGGAACCACGGAGCTAGCCAGGTGTTTCCCTGCAATGAACCATAAGCAGGAAACTCCTCCTAGCTTGACTCTTGGGATATCTGGGTGATGTACTTAAAGCCCTGGCTGGAATCTAGCCATTTACTGGGAGCACATATTTAAATTAGGATGGTCCTCAAAGGTCACAGATGGGAAAACTGAGGCCTCAGAAAAAAAGCTACTACTAAAAGTGGCACTGCCAATCACTTCTCTCAGTAAGTAAACATTATCTGTTGCTAATACTTACTGAGTGTTATCCAATGCTTATTTTGTTCCAGGATTCTGCTAAATGTTCTATATGGACTTGCTCCAGAAAGTTAACATGAAGAGCCTATTAATATCATCCTTTCTGCAGATGAAGAAATGTAGACTCAGAATTTCATACTTTACCAGGGTCGGAAAGGCAGGGGACAGCATGGCCAGGACTCAAGTCAGATCTGCTGTCCCTGACGCCTCGGCTAGGCCTCCAGTCATCCTCAGGCGCCTTCAGGCCAGGTGCTCACCCATTCTCCAGCCCTCTCCTTTGTATATTTACACCATGCTTTGTAATGCCCATGGGTCCCTGCCTCTCTTCATGTCTGCTGTCATATTTGCCTTTGTCCCCATCATGTTTATGTTAGTGAAACAGGGAGAGCGAGCTTGGTGACTGGAGATGAACTTCTACAAGGCATAGTTCATATCTTAAGTTGAGAGCACATAAGCAGGGGGTTCGCACCTGGGCATTATCAAGCGACACTTTGGAAAGCTGGCCCTAGATCATAGCCTGGCTGAGCTCTGAGCCTCAAGGATTTCCTTCCAGAAAACAGCAGGAGAGGAAACTGAGGCTCAGGAAAAAACAGACAACTGCTGGAAGTCACTGTATACAGCTAGTAAGTAGCAGGTTAGCATTTGAGAATGGGCCCATCACCAGGAGACAGGTCTTACTAGGAAACTGAAGCTGGCCTTGAATTCTCTACCTCCTGCATCAGCCTCCTGAGTGAGTGCTGAGACCGCGGGTGCCACCACACCTAGCCCAGCATCATCTGTCACTTTCTCTCTCCTTCTTCCCCTCTCCTCTCCTCACACCCCCTCTACCCCCTCTGTCAGACAGGGTTTCACGTATCCTAGGCTGGCCTAGAACTTGTTAACTTCTGATCCTCCAGTGTCTACTTCTTGTATACTAGGATCTGCAGGCATATATCACCATACCTAGTTTGCCCAGTTTATGTGGTGCTAGGGATCAAACTCAGGGTTTTGAGCATGCAAGGCAAGCACTCTATCAAGTGGCTAATACACCTAACCCACCCATGGTCTGTCAATTTCAAAGTGTACATTTTCTTTCGTCTTCTTTTTAGTGAACTGTGAGTGCATGGTGTCCATGTGAATGCCGGTTGTGCACATGCCGCAGCGCCTGTGTGGAGGTCAGAGGCCAACTTTTTCCCTGTTTGTTTTCTATAGCTCTGGTTAGCCTGGAACTCAAGATGTAGATCAGGCTCGTCTTAAATTCAGAGATCTGCCTGCTCTGTCTGCCAACTGCTGGGATTAAAGGTGTGTGTGCAACCACCTCCAGTCCCAGAAGGTGACTTGAGAGTTGGTTTTCTCCTTCCACCTTGAGATCTGGGGGCTGAACTCAAGCTGTCAGGCTTGCACAACAAGAACTTTTTATTTTATTTTTATGTTACGTGCATTGGTGTGAGGGTGTCAGATCCCCAAGAACTGGAGTTAGAGACAGCTGTGAGTGCCATGTGGATGCTGGGAATTGAACGTGGGTCCTCTGGAAGGGCAGCCAGTGCTCTTAACCTCTGAGTCATCTCTCTAGCGCTGAACAGTAAGCCCTTTAACCTAAGGAGCCATCTTCCTCATGGCAGACCAAATGAGGCAGACTGAAGCCTACATTCTTAACCAAAATATCACATCTATCCAGTTCATTAACAAAAAGCAATTGAGCCTACCTGCTCCCCTCCCATGTTGACTAGCAGCTCTGTGCCGTTGGGGCTGAAGGTCACGTAAGTGGCAACCAGCACTCTCAGACGGCTGTTATAGTCAGGCAGCTTCACCGGCAGGTGGCCTGTCAAGAAGAACACAACAACCCTAGGACGAGACTTCCAGCGCTGCTTAAAGAGGCAGGAGACAGGGTAAAGAGAGCCAAACTGGAAATGCTAGCAATCAGCTTCATCATGGAGGCAGTGTGTTGAGCGCTCGGTACAGGCAACGGGCCAGCAGTTTATCCACGTTTCCTCATTTAGTCATTCTCTGTGTGTGACAGGGTCTCTCTATGTAGTCCGGACTGGCTTCACAGTTACCAGCTATTCCAGATTAGTGTTGTGACTTTGAACCTCCTGCCTTAGCCTCTAGAGTTTGATGATGATGATGATGATGATGATGATGATGATGATGATGATGATTTTTTTTTGAGACAGGGTTTCTCTGTATTATAGCTCTGGCTGTCCTGGAACTCACTTTGTAGACCAGGCTGGCCTCAGACTCAGAGATCCGCCTGCCTCTGCCTCCTGAGTGCTGGGATTAAAGGTGTGTGCCACCACCGCCTGGCAAATTCTGGGATTATAATCCCATTTTACAGAGAAGAAACTCACCAGGGTTAAGTGACTGGTTGAAAGTCACACAGCTGGCCAATGGCAAGTCAGGAGTAAAGTCCAGATCTGTCTAAGTCTAAAACCGGTTTTTGAATTTTGTTTTGTTTTTCCCCTTCCCCCCGGCCGGGTATCCTCCAGAAAGAGCCAGGTCTAGCTGAGAGCCAGGACGGGCCTTACCTGCCACATAGTACTGCGCTGCACCATCCGGAAGGGGCTTCTGCCGATCACAGAAGGTGTGCACACCTGCAGAAGGGCTCTGCTTCATGCTCTTTCTGAGGGGAAAGAAAAGCAGACAGGTTAAAACTCTAGCTTTGTCCCTAGTCAGCCGGATGACACTCCACAGAGGACACCCAGGGTTCTGTCCCCAGAGCTACAGAAGGGATCTTGCCATAAGCAACTCCAAGGTTTGCTCTCTAGATAGCTGTGGACATCTTCACCAGTGAAAGTACAGCAGGCCAGACCTGTCCTAGGATCAGGAAAAGCCAAGGCTGTGGAGACCACTCAGGTCTCAGACTGCCCTCTCTTTCTTCTGTCTTTTCTGAGACAGGGTCATATTAGCCGAGGCTGGCTTCAGACTCAGCTCTGTAGAAAAAGATGACCTTGAACCTCTGATACTTTTCCCTCTACCTCCAAGTGCCACCATTCTTGATTTTACTTTTTCTTTTCTGTTTTAAAAATATTTTATTTTGGGGCTAGAGAGATGGCTCAGAGGTTAAGAGCACTGGCTGCTCTTCCAGAGGTCCTGAGTTCAATTCCCAGCACCACATGGTGGCTCACAACCATCTGTAATGAGATCTGGTGCCCTCTTCTGGTGTGCAGGCATACATGTAGACAGAACACTATATACATAATAAATAAATAAATCTTTAAAAAATTTTGTGACTATGTCTGTGGGAGGATAGAGCATGTGCATGCAGGTGCCTCAAAAGGCCAGAAGAGGATGTCAGATCTCCTATAGCTAGAGTAATGAGCTATTGTGGGTGCTGGAGACTAATATTGGTTCTTGGTAAGAGCAGCTCTTAACCACTGAGCCCTTGCTCCAGCCTGAATCTTTCAATTTTTTTTAAAAACAAAATATGGACAATTATGTAGTTCAGTGGTAGAGACCTTGCCTAGCACGTGCGAGGTCCCATGTTAATCCTGGTACCACAGTAAGTAAATAAAATTATACATACAAATTATCATACATGTAAGACTAACTCTGTGGTCAGGTATGGTGGCATGTGCCTTTAATCCCAGCACATGGGAGGCAGGGTGAAAGCACGTCTTTATGAGTTCAAGGTCAGTCTGGTCTACACAGTGAGTTCAAGGCCAGTCAAGGTTACATAACAAGACCTTAACTCAAAAAACAAAAAACAAGGAAGAGGGGGAAACAAAAGACAAAAGACTAACTCTGGGGCTGCTGAAATGGCTCCGCTTGCCAAGTCTGATGACCCGAGAGCGACCTCCAGGACCCACACAGTGGAATCAGAGAATTAACTCCCTAAAGGTCTTCTGACCTCTACACATGCACCAGGGCACTTGTGAAGCCATATCTCCCATCCCCCCACCTCCTCTTTGCCCCAGAGAAGCAAATGTAATTAAAAGGCCGATGATGCTGTACAAATGCTAACGGTGAGATAACTATCAGGAGACATACAGTGATTCCTGGGAAGGGATTACAGGCAAATTACGATAAGAGAAAGGGCTGGAGTGTTCCCAGTGTCTTGCCCGAGGCTGCTGGTCGTACCTGTGGTTATGGATCATTCGAATGTCATAGAGTCTTACGAAGGGCCCACTGGCTCCTACTGCCAGGCAGTTGTTGTCCTGGGGATTGACTGTGAGGCACTTGGCCTCCACCATTGGACCGCAGTACTCCGTCAGGTCAATCAGCACCTCTGAGTGTTTGCTGTTCTCCCGAAGGTCATACTGGCTGTGAGAGAGGACGGAATTAGTGGCCAGGGTTCTTTTTTTTTTTTCTTTTTGAGACAGGGTTTCTCTGTGTAATAGTCTTAGCTGTCCGGGAACTCGCTTTGGAGACCAGGCTGGCCTTGAACTCACAGAGATCTGCCTGCCTCTGCCTCCCAAGTGCTGGGATAAAAGGTGTGCACCACCACTGCCTTAAGTAGAAAGCAGGAGAAAAACAAAGTCCTTGTAATGCAAGAGGAGATGGTGTCTACTGCAAGCCACTTGCCTACAGTAGGCTTCGTCTTTTTTGAGAAAGAGTCTCACTATGTAGCTCTGGCTATCCTGGAACTCACTGTGTAGACCAGACTGGCCTCCAATTCAGAGATCTGTCTGCCTCTGTCTCCCAAATTGCTGGGATTAAAGGGTGCACCACTACACCTGGCTTTATAGTAGGCTTCTTAACACATTTTGATTTATCCTAAATTAACTCCTTAGGGTATATACTACAGTTCAGATCTTATAAATGTCAGCATTACAGCTACTGTTATTCTACCACTGATTGCTAAAAATACCGAGGGATATTGTGCTATTCATCCAATACTGTCCCTGAGTGTTTCATGTGCATTATTGAATTAATTCCAAGAAGTTAAATAAACTATGACTTACAGAGCAGGAACAACCTGCTAAGATTATGGCACATGAACTATTCCCTTAGCTGGGTGTCATGGCACATGCTTGCAATCCTAGCATTCCGGAGGCTGAGGCAGGAGGATCGTGCGTTCAAGTCCTGAGTTTAAGGACAGCCTGGGGTGCATAGGAAGATCTTGTTTTAAAAAGCAATCAACTAAACCAACAAAACCCTCCAAGCCCCCAAAGACCTCCTTTGTTACGGTCTTCCTACTTTCTTCCAGGAAACAAGGGCTTACACGACAGTAAGAGAAAAGAGAATGAGCTCACCCAAGAGCTGCCTATGGCCACCAAAGCCAGGACCAGCCCCAGCTGCACGGCCCAGGAAAAGCCCCAATGGCAACAGTGGCCACACACCCCTGCTGCTCCAAAGGGACGTTTTTTGGCTGCCACTACATAGGAACCCCTGGAGTGGGGCGTGGCATCACCCATGGCTTGCTTGGCCAGATACATCTGATGCCTCGCACAGTTAACTTGTCCTCTAGGCCATCCTAACTGGAATGCTCTTCCTAAAATAGTCTGACATCATTCTTCTGCCACTTGATACCTACAGCCTGAGTGCTACGTTTATGGAACTCCACAGTCTGATTTTTAAGACCCAATTTCACATACCTCGTATTCCTCAGCTTTCTATGTGGGCCAATTATAACTACAGCCTTCCTCTCCACTCTCCCTGGGCTACGGCTTCAAGTATGTTAAGTGACCCTCTACTACTGAGTTATGTCCCCAGCCTACAGTACAGCATTCTTTATCTCGTATGCTACTTTCATCCCTGCCTATCACAAACCTCCTTGTGTGGTGAATCCACTCTGCCTCCTCTTGCTCATCCAAATCTTGCCTGTTGTTGAAGGCCCAGCTTACGATCATGTACTGCTAGGATGTCTCCACTGCCTGTGACTATGTCCAGGTTCCTGGGTGGTCTCCCGGCTGGCCCTGATAGCAGGTCAGCAAGTGCTTCCTGAACATGCCATTGACCAAGGCTGTCTTTCAAGTACTGTGTGTTTTTTTTTTTACATGCATGTTCTCAACTGTCATACTCAGATCAACAAAGGAGATATTATGACTATTCCTATTTTAGAGATGAAGAAACTAAAGATCAGAGGTAAAGGGGCCTTTTCAGACTTAACACCGAGACAACTGGGATTTGACCTGCTCTGTCTGGCTTCAAAGGCCTGCTTGTAACTACACTGTTATGAGTTACACATTACTTAGAAGGTTCTCTACAGCTGCAAAGAGAAGACAAGGGAATGGAAGGGATGGCCAGTTCAAGCAAGGCCGTGACAGCAGAGCATGGTGGTGTGTGCTTGTAAGTCTCTCTGCGTAGGAAGCACAGTGGGAGCCACTGAGCCCAGGAGTTTGAAACCAGCCTGAATGACAGGAAGACCATCTCTCCAAACAACAGTGGGGCAGACTGAGAATGAACATGTTTGTCAATACCCAAGGGGCTGAGGAAAGATCTCCAGCCCAAGTGTAACCCGGCTACAGAGCAGCACCTTGTCTCAACACCTAACTCTCCCCATGAAAAGGGGGGGTGGTGCTTTAGCTCAGTGGTAGAAAATTTATCTGGTATGCAAGAGGCCCTGGGTTTGACTCCCAGCACCCTAAACGGAAAAAAGGAAAGAAGGACAATGGCACCATCTTTGTCTGAAAAGAGCAGGGGCAGATATGCAACCACATAGGACCCTGGACCAGGGGAGACCCGCTTTCTCCCCACTGGAGGGAGAGGCCACTTCACACAGAGACTCTTACCGGATAAGGCCATCCTCGGCGGCGCTCCAGAATGTGTTAGGCCACATGGGTGCTGTGGCGATGCGCTTCACCCGGTTTGTATGGTCTCCAAACATGTGGATCGTCTCCTTTACCGTCAGGTCATGGACATGCACCTTGGAGTCGGCTGCCCCCGTGATCAAGATTCGGTCTCCAGCATGAGGCAGGAACTGCTCAGAGGAAATTGCATGATTGACAGGAGAGAGTGGCTGTCTGAAGGAGACTGGCCTTGATGTCAGCATGACCGTTCCCTCACATGTCACTTAAGAAAGTAAGTTTATCTATAAAGCTCACCAAAATAACTTTGGATGGCAAGCAGCAGCCTATCATCCTTAAAGGTTAACACGAAGATATTTTATTATACATACCTCATGTAGTCAGGGTGGTCATGACTTACACCAAGCTGCATTACCTAAGGGTCCCTTTCCTCTGCTTCTTCTCCAAGCAGATGCTGAGTGGATGATAATCCTCACTGTCACTAAGAATTTTCAAATACCAGACAATAGGGCAGCTACGTCATCTCGCTGATACTGAAAATAGTCTCATTCTAAATTGGAGGCTAGGAGTGAATCTCAGTGGTGAGCACCCACCTAATATGTGTAAGAACCTAAGTCCAATCCCTAGCACAAACAAAGAAAAATACCTTGAAGGGTCATGGGCTAAGAGTGTAGCTTATTGGCAGACAACATGGGAAACATGTGTAAAATCCTGGGTTCAATTCCAGCATCAAAAAAAAGTAAAGCAAGCAAATGAACAGAAACCACTGAGTCCGTATATACGTACAACTGTATATCCATCCATCCACACACCCATACATCTGTATATCCATCCATCCACACACCCAGCCATTCTTGCTCCCACACATCTGTCCATCCACAGGTCTATCCATCCAGATTTGGTGCTAGAGACTGAACCAGGGCATGCTAAGATAGATAAGATAGACACGCGAACTACCCTGAGCCCCATGACTACTACCCCGTCCACGATGACTAACAAGCAAGCCAGGGATTAAGAAACAAAACGGAAATAGTTCAGAATTGAAAAGAAAGAGCCAGGAGTTTCAAGGGACTCGGTGTTTAAAATGTCCAACTCTTTCTGTGGAAAATTGGGGAATCAGGCAACAAAGATTAAAAAGTATTCCTGTCTTGCCAGGCAGTGGTGGCACACACACACCTTTAATCCCAGCACTTGGGAGGCAGAGCCAGGCAGATCTCTGTGAGTTCCAGGATATAGTCAGGGCTGCACAGAGAAACAAACAAACAAAAACCCAAAGAAACAAACAAAACACAAAGCAACAGCAACAACAGAACCATCTGTCTTCTGACCTAAAGCTCTCACTTCGAAGAAATCAAACAAAAGATTGAAAATGCTCAGCACAGCACCCCTTATAACAGCAACAGTAAAAGAGTTCAGATGCTGGACAATGGGAAGGGCTGACCACGGTGAAGCTGACCACCATCACCCCAGCACTCCAGATGACATGCGGCAAAAACCAGTTACAAACACAGCCTCGGGGACACACAGGATACAGCTTTATCATCAAACTCCGAGAAAGAGTGTTTGGCGTTTATGTTAGTTGAGTATGCTTCTTTCTCTCTGTCTTTCTGTCTGTCTGTCTGTCGCCCCTCCCTCCTTCCCTGTAATGGGGACAGGCATGGAGAATGTTGGGCAAGCGCTCTACCACAGAGCTATATCCCAGCTCTCTTCCAGTTTTCAGTTTTCATTTGAAAGAGAAATAAAATTACACTTTTTCTGCTTTGCTACTTGCTCATTAGGAAAATGGATGTATAAACTTATTTTTAGGGACAAGCAGCAATCTTTAACTCTGTCTGGAGATAGTGCAGATCCCAGCCACAGCACAAACAGGAGAGCCCTCACTGCTGCCACATCTGTAATGTACCATAGTTGCCACCGGGGGGAGCGCATGGGTGAAATACTGTAAATGCAGATGGTCAGTATTTTGACTACCTCAATCAAAAATGAGCCATTTCTCTGCTTTTCTTAAAAAAGAAAGAAAATAAATAAAAAAAACCTAGGGCTGGCAAGATTGCTCAGTGGGTAAAGGCATTTACCATATAATCCTGGTGACTTGGGATTAATCCCAGGGACCCACAAGAAGGAAGGAGAGAACCAAGTCCACAAAGCTGTCCTCTGACTTCCACACGCCTGCTGTAGCACCCACACCCCTCTCCCATATCACATACATAAATAAACAATAATACACTTCTGAAAATCTATTTTTAAAATACCAAAAACCAAACCAAATCAAACCAAAAACAACAAAAACCGCAGAAGAGGAGGTTAACGAGCAGTGTCTCGCTGGGGAACAGTAAGACTATTGTCGACATATATAGTATGTGCTGGTCAGAACCACAAACCAAGCTGCAGCTGTTCTGCTTCTAGAGAAGTCACAGGAATCCATCCACAGGAGGGGAGAGTAAACGGGAAAGCGCCAAGTTTAGGGTAGTAGGGTTTAGAACTCTCTACTCTAGCTATGATTTGGGGGGGCCTGTCACTGCTCCTGATTAACTGGGGAAATGAGATCAGTGGGGTTTTTCAACCATCAGTCACACACTTGTGTATGCCCATGAATATCCAAACAGAATTTCAGGGCTGAAAAGACCCTTTCCTCTTAGGTCATTTCAGATCCTTAAACCTGGCAGCCAAAGAACTAGTGACTGCCAGCCTCGGTGCAAAGACACTGACGCTGGAGCACAGCACGAAGGCCCTTGGGCTCGCACAAGGTAATGGAGTTTGGTTACAGAAGGAACAAGTAGGACATTTTTTCACAATATTCTTAGCTTGTTGCCAAGTGATTGAGAAATCCTTCTTCAAACCTTTGCTATTTACATGGTGTTTTTTATGAAATTCTGAGGCTTCTAGCACATTCCCTATTAGTAACTGATCAATCTCATCATTACCTTGTGCTAGAGGTCCTGGCAGACCTGTATGGGATCTGATATGTGTTATATATATAGGATGTTCCCTTTTTCTGATTATTTCCTGCAATTGTATGAATAATGAAGTTAATTCTGTATTATCAGGAATAAATTCAGCAGTTTCAATATGTAAAACAACTCTCTCTGCATATTGAGAGTCAGTGACTATATTGAGGGGTTCTGTGAAGTCCATCAGTACCATAAGAATGGCATACAGTTCTGCCTTTTGTACAGAGCTGTATGGACTTTGTACCACTTTACTTAAGTCTCCTGATTTGTATCCTGCTTTCCCTGATTTATTTGCATCAGTATAGGATGTGAGGACTCCAGAAATTGGCTTTTGTCGTACAATGTGAGGAAGGACCCATTCAGTCATCTTTATGAATTCTATTCTCTTACTTTTGGGATAATGGTTATTAATCTCTCCCAAAAAGTTACTGCAGGCTCTCTGCCAGTATTCATTATCTTTCCATAGTGATGAAATTTCCTCATTAGTTAAAGGTACTACAATTTCTGCTGGGTCCATTCCTGTCAACTGGCGAAGTCTTAATTTACCTTTTTGAATCAAATCAGAGATCTTTTCTATATAAGTCTCTAACTTCTTATTTGGTATACATGGTAGGAATATCTATTCCAATATAATATCTTCTCTCTGCATCAAAATACCTGTGGGGGAATGTCTGGCGGGGAATATGACAAGGATGCATTTAAGTTCTGGATCCACACGATCCACATGTGCTTCTCGAATTGTCTTTTCTACTAGAGCCAATTCCTTCTCAGCTTTGGCTGATAATTCTCTTGGACTATTTAATTCTTTGTCCCCTTCTAGAGTATTAGCCAAATTTTGTAGTCCATCTTTGGGTATTCCCATGATACCCAGTACGTTGGAAATGCTTCCTAACAACTTTTCAAAATCTTCAATCGATCTCTCCTTAGTTGTACCTTTTGGCGTCTAATTTTTTGCAGCTCTACCTTATATCCTAAGTAATTAATAGAATCTCCTCTTTGTATTTTTTCAGGAGCAATTTGCAGTCCCCAGTCACCAGAGAAATCAGGAAAGTTAAGCATGCAGGATTGTCCTTCCAATGGGAAAGATGTAAATCTGATTTTCCATCTAGAAAGCTGAGAATCGGAAGTGATTAATAGCCTAGTGGTTCTGTGTTATCTGTTGGGCCAGGCCATATCAAGCTCCTACAACCAAGACCAGAAGTGGCTAGTAATCTAAATGATCCTTACAGTCAGGGCCTCCCAAGCTCCCACAACCAGAACCAGAGAGACCTAATAGTCTAAGTGACCCTTACAATACCGTAGAGCCAGAGGCTCCCCCAAACTCCCACCACCAGGACCAGAGGTGACTAATAGTCCAAATGACCTCTATGCTATCTGTATGACTGAGACCAGGCCGGACCCTTCCTTAGGCCCTTAAGCTAGTTAGTACAGGTAGCCTATCTCTAGAACTCTTCTTGGAAGAAATGACATGTACCCTGAGTTGAGCTTTGATGTAATTATGCTTCCTTGTGCATCAGGGATTGTTTTACACCAGGAAACTTTTTTTTCTCCCCAAATTATACTGTGTTTAAATTTGTTGGGAATAAACCACCTGGCATCAGACTCTCAAAGTCTTGATCCAGGCTGACAAAGTCAATCTAAACCAAGTTCTCGTTCTATGCTCTTTGTGGTTCATTTCCCTGCCTGACACCTCCAGAGGCCCCTCATTGTGATACACATCCAGAAGGCTGTTCAACCTTTAGCCAGGCATGGTGGCAAATGGCTCTAATCCCAGAATGTAGGAGGCAGAGGCAGGTGGATCACTGAGTTTGAAGGCAGTCTGGTCTAAAAGTGAGACTGTTTCAAAAAACAAATACAAACAACTTCCTTCAAAGATCTCCAAGCAGACAGCCCTTTCCTTCTCCAGGTCACATGTGATTCTAAGGCCTCCTGGGTACTTGTAGATTTGTTCTCTAGGATCAAGACATTGCAGTTCTGTAGACAGGGATGGAAAGAACGCAGACTCATGATACAGCTCAGTGGTAGAGCGCTTGCCTAGCATCTGTGAAGTGCTGGGTTCCATCCCCAGCACCACACAAACTATTTACCATAGAGCACTCAAAGGAGGTGGAAGTGGAGGATCAGAAGTTCAAGGTCATCCTCAGTTACACAGCTGGAGTTCCAGGCCAGTTGGAATTACATGAGACTAGTCTCAAAGGAAAAAAAAGACAAATTTCATCCAGTCTCATGTTTTCACATATCAGGGCTTCAAAGGTTCCTTCAATAGGCTCCTTCCCACCTCTTCTCAGCTGAACTCCCTTTCAAGGGCAAAGATTAATTTCCTATGACAAGGTAAAAAAGCTACATCTATGCTAGGAGTTTTAGTTTTAATTTATATGTATGAATGTTTTTTAAACCTACATATCTTCCTTTGGAGCCAGATCCAATGATCTGGAGTTACAGCCAATAGTTAGCCTCCATAAAGTACTGGGAAAGGAACTCGACTTCTATATGAGCAGCAAGTAACTCTCAGCCACTGAGCTATCTCTCCAGGCTCTATTCTCTGCGTTAAAAAACAACAACAAAATCTTAGCCAGGCAGTGGTGGCGCACGCCTTTAATCCCAGCACTGGGGAGGCAGAGGTAGGTGGATCTCTGTGAGTTTGAGGCCAGCCTGGTCTACAGAGCAAATTCCCCGACAGCCAGGGCTACACAGAGAAATCCTGTCTTGGAAAACAAAAACAAAAATAAAAACAAAAAATCTGGAACTCTGTAGACCAGGCTGACCTTGAACTCAGAGCTCTGCCTGCCTCTGCCTTCCAAGTGCTGGATTAAAGGAGTGTGCCACTATGCAAAGCTTAAAAAAACATTTTGAGATTTTTAAGAATATTGGCTTCGAGAGATGGCTCAACTGTTAAGTGCACTGGCTGCTCTTCCAGAGGACCTGGGTTCAATTCCCAGCACCCACATGGTGGTTCACAACTATCTCTAGTGGGATCTTTGGGCATTGCATACATGTGGTGCACAGAAATACATGCAGACAAAACACCCATACACATAAAATAGAAATTAAAAAATCTCTTCAAAAAATTTAAGTGTGTGTGTGTGTGTGTGTGTGTGTGTGTGTGTGTGTGTCTACAAAAGCCAAAAGAGGGTATTTAGGGTGCTGGGAACTGTATTCCCAGGTCTTTGGAAAGAGCAGCAAGTGCCATCTCTCAGCCCTCCCTGCTCATCTGTCTAACTTATTCATTCATCTGTTCATGAATTTAGAAGATACTCCTTAGCTGTTCTCTTTTTTATTAGAGGAAACAGGCTTAGAAAGGACAAGGGATTTGTCTACTTATACACCTTCCAGGAGGCATGCTCACATAAATACAAATGGATTGAGAGATAGCAAGATGGTTCAGTGAGTAAAGGTGCTTGATCAAGCCTGATGATCTGAATGAGCTCCAAGACTCACAGGGTGAAAGGCAAAAACTGACTCCTACCAGATTTCTTATGACCTCCCCATGTACCAGGATATACATGTACACCCAACACACATGTACCCCCACACAAAGAAATAAATAAAAATGTAATAAATATAAATGCATCTTGAGTTGGCCAGTTGGTTTTGAGAAGCACATAGAGAAGAGACAGGGTTCAAGCCTCACTATCTAATACTCAGACCACAGGGATATCTGCAAGCCTATGATACATGGGACACACTATACCAATACAACCATGCCCACAGCACAGTTCCACCCCATGGCTTGTCTTACTCACCTTGACAGAGAAGATATTTGCTGTGTGTCCCGTGTGCATGGAGAGTAGCTTCTTGTGATGCAGTGGGTCCCACACAATGGTGTGCTGGTCATCGGAACCAGAAGCCAGCAAGCTGTGGGCAGAGTTAGGAGTTCTGACTTCTCAAGTTCCCAGGCTGCCTCTTCCCTATCCCCATTCCTAGAGGATAGGGAGCTGGGCACACAGAACTCAAAGGACAGTAGATGTTGTGGAATTTAAGGTTAGCAGCTTGTGGTGGTGGCACACATCTTTAATTCCAGCACTCTGGAGGCAGAGGCAGGCAGGTATCTCTGAGTTCGGGGCCAGCCTAGTCTATAAAGTGAGTTCCAGGACAGCCAGAGCTACACAGTGAAACCCTGTCTTGAAAAACAAAAATCAGGGGGCTGGAGAGATGGTTCAGAGGTTAAGAGTACTGCTTGCTTTTCCAGAGGTCCTGAGTTCAATTCCCAGCAACCACATGGTGGCTCACAACCATCTATAATGAGATTTGGTGCCCTCTTCTGGCCTGCAGTCATACATGCTGTATACCTAATAAATAAATAAATCTAAAAAAAAAAAAAAGAAAACCCAAAATCAAAACAAACAAAAACTCAGAGAGCAGTAGTCTATCTCCTTAGATGTACAAAATGAGGAATCTTCTTCTCCCAACCTCCTTGACCCATTCTCTGGCCCCCTCTAGTTCATACTTACTCTCCTTTCTCATTCCACTCCAGACAGTTGACACATCCTGAGTGACCCTGGAGGAGGAAACAGAGGGTTAAGAAGAGAGCTGATTGGACAGTCTCCTGGGAAGCTCAACGCCAAGAAGCAGGATTAAGCACGCAAACCAGCTCTCTTCGGCATTGTGAGGGACACGTGGAGGCGAGAACTCCAACGCCCTGCATCTCACAGCACATAAGGTGCTTCCACCTGTGGTCTCAGTTAACACCGGACACCTGAGCTACAGGGCAGGGGTCATCATCCCCTTTGCAGGAAACTCATACATGAGGAAGTAGAAACACAAAGCAAACCAATTTCTGCCCCTACTCCTGGAAGGCATAGGAACAGTTCCTTCAAGAGACAAGTTCAGGGATAGAACGTTTGCAGCATCTCTGCAGGCCCATGTTTTATTCTTTACTCCTCCATGATCACTCCCTAGTTAGACCCTAGAGATGAGTGCAGAAAGGTAAACCGGGCTAGAGTATTTATCTTGAGGGTTTTAGTTAAGAAACAGAAAGTGGCGCTGGAGAGATGGATCAGTGGCTAACAGCACTTACTGTTCTTGCAGAGAACCCAGGTTCGATTCCCAGCACCCACATGGTGGCTCACTACCACCTCTAACTCCATTCCAGGGATCTGGTGCCTTCTTCCTCTGTGAGTACCAGGCACATGAAGGCAAAACACTCATACACATGAAATAAAACAATAAATCTTAGGAAAGAAACAGAGAAAGTGAGGCAGTCAACAGCAGATAATGAGTTTGAAAGCGCAGGGAGAAATGGTGAGCCTATGAACCTACAGTTCAACTCACGCTATGAAGGGGCAGACCCCAGAGTTTTACAGCAGAGGAGATGAAATGATTAGGCAATCTTTCTGTCCCTTCACCCTCCCTCTTCCCTAAGAACACCAAGATTGCCACTCAACTATCAGCTTCCTGCCTGAAATCAGACCAAGTGTCCTGGGAAGCACAAATCCATTTTCTCCACACAGTGAAGGGTTCAGGAATTAGGTCTAAACCTTAACACAATATGTAGAAAATAGTAACATTTATCTGGCCATAGCGGTCAGCTGAGAGATGAACATGGACCCAGAATCAGATGTCAAGATGGAAACAGGTGATGGGCGCTTCTAGAGAAAGAGTCTCCCACTCCAGGAGAGCTGGAGTACACAGTGCCTGGCTCTCCTGCAGGCCAGGGATGTGGATGTGCCTGACTCCTGAAACTGTTGCACACATTCTGCCACCCTGAGGGAAAGTAGCCTGAGGTGAAATCAACACCAGAAGGGAGCTTAGCCCACAGTCTAAACTGGAGCCGGTCTTACTACAGTAACAAACCCTGACACCTACTTCCTCTGCCCCTCAGTTCATTTTTATTAAAGACAGTTAAATCTGGGCTGTTACCTGTGGTCCAAAGCATCCAAACCAGTGATTCCAACCTGTTCTTCAGGAATCCCCACACCTGTATCTGGGTCACAATCATTTCTATCCTTGTGCCTGAGGTCACAGCTTCACCATGGAGGCTCCCAGAACACCCAGGGCCTTGAATCTGAGTAACTGCCACTCAGTGAGGGCAAAGCTGAGTATCTGTGGGAGGCAGAACAATGGCCTCCTACTGATGTCCTACCACAATTCTGAAACCTGCAAATGTTATCTTAGGTGGCAAAAAGGGCTTTGCAAGGACTTTGCAAATGTGATTAAGATGGGAAGATGATCCTGGACTGTCTGGGTGGGTTCAATCAATCCCATGAATCCTTAAATTCAGAGGCCCTGCGCTAGCTACAGAGAAGTAGACAGATGGAGGTGTGAAAGGACTGTACCAGCCACTGCTGGCTATGAGGCAAAAGAAAGGGCCAGGAGCCAAGACTTGCAGCTGCCTTAAGAAACTGGGAATAGCAAGAAAATTCCCCTCTGTTCTACAGCCTCCTGGAGGAGCACAGTCACAATGCCTTCTTCTAGCCTAGTGAGAAGTGTGTCAGACTTCTGATGTACACAACTGTCACAAGCCAGCAGCACTACAACATCTGTATCTTAGCACTCGGAAGGCTGAGGCAGGTTAATCTCTGAGAGAATTTGAGGCCAACCTGAGCTAGATGAGAGTATCAGACCAGCCTGGGCTACATTGCTTCAAAACACTAAGAAATGACGGGGGTTGGAGAGGTGGCTCAGTGGTTCAGAGCACCAGCTGTTCTTCCAGGACTCAGGTTCAATCCCCAGCATCCAAATGTTGACTAACAACTGCCTGTAATTCCTGTTCTACAGGATCCAGCGCTCTCTTCTGGCTGTAGTGGGCACTGCACACACACAGTGTAGACATACTAGTAAGCAAAACACCCATACACAAAAATAAAATTAATACTTTGTAAAGCCAGGCAGTGGTGGCACATGCCTTTAAGCCAAGTACTCTATAGAGGCAGGGGCAGGTGGATCTCTGAATTCAAGGCCAGACTGGTCTACAGAGTGAGTCCCAAGACAGCCAGGACCACACAGAAAAACTCTGTCTCAAAAAACAAATAAAAAATGTTTTGTTTTTAAAGTACTATTAGTGTATGTTTATTTTTCAAGTATTTATGGTGTGTGTGTGCATGTGTAGGTACTTTTAAATAGTCCCTTCCTCTAATTCAGCCCATGAGGGCGGAGTTTCTCTGTGACCTGGCAGTTGCTCCCAAATAACCACAGTGAGACTTATCATTAGTTATAAATGTTCAGCCAATTGCTCAGGCTCGTCTCCACTTAAATTAACCATTTCTACTAATGTATGTGCTGCCCTGAGGCTCGTTTACCTCATCTACGAACTTCCCATGTTGCTTCTTCCTTGTCTGGCTCGCAACTCTTTAGACTCTGCCCTTCTTCCCAGAATTCTCTCTGTCCTGAAAATCCTGCCTAGCTATGGGCCAATCAGCTTTTCACTAATAATGAGAGCAACACATTTTCACAGTGTACAGAAGGATTATTCCATAGCAAGCCCATCTCTGCTTGGAGACAAGGCTTTGAGATTGAGTTCATGCTGGCCTTGAACTCACAATCCTTCTGCTCTATCCCAATTGCTAGAATTATTTACTCATTTTTTAAAAACTATGTTTATGTACTTACTTTTTGGGAGGGACATGGGCCACAGTGCATATGGAGGGGTCAGAGGACAACTTTCTCAAGTCAGTTCTCTCTGTTCACCATATGGGTACCAGTTCCTTGAACTTGGTAGCAAAGGACTGTACCCACTGAGACATCTCTCCAGACATATATGTTTATTTATCGTGTGTGTTTGCATATGTACATACATATGTGTGTACATGTGTGTCCTAGCACAGGTATGGACAGGTCAGAAGATAACTCATATGAGTTGATTTTCTCCTCATACCAAGTGGACTTACATGGTCAGGCTTGGCAGATAGTCAGAATCCATGTAAAAGCTAGGTATGGTGGCACATACCTATAGCCCCGGGTAGAGGGAAGGGCAAAGACAGGCAGATTCCTAGATCTCATTGATCAGACCGTCTAGTCTTCACCAGGGAGCTCCAGGTTCAATGAGACTGTTTCAAAAAAATCATGTGGAAAGCCAGATTTGGTGGCACATGCCTTTAATCCCCAGCATTTGGGAGGCACAGACAGGAGGATTTCTGTGAGTTTGAGGCCAGTCTGGTCTACATAGTGAGTTCTAGAACAATTTGGACTTAATAGAGAGAGACTCTTTCTCAAAACAAAACAAACAAAAATAATGTGGAGGGCTGGAGTTCAGTGGTTAAGAGCACTGGCTCCTCTTCCAGAGGACCTGAATACGGTTCCTAGCACCCAAGTATGATAATGCTAGGTAGAATCATAGCCATTTGGTTATGATTTCATTATTCCTTTCTATATTTAAGACTGAAGTTCAGATACATTAAATAACTCTTGTGTTATTATGATCTCATAGGCATCACTATAAAAGAGAGGAGTGGAAAAGAGAAAAAAGAAATATACATACACACCAACTAAACAGTGTCTATTTTTCTATCTCTATTTCCTTCTTCCTTTCTGTGGTAAAGTACCTGCCTAGCCAAGATTCATCAACTTGATCTTAGTGTTTCCTAGAATTCACCTGACATTGTGTGAGGGCTTCACATGCCCCTTGGCATTCTTATACAAAGTCCTTTTGAATAAAGTTCTGGGCTGGTGGATATTGACCCAGGCCCTCCCGAAGCTATCCTGTTTCTGTCTTTCTTCCCATCAGCAAGGCTGTAGAGAGCTGCGTGTAGCCACGCCTTAAAGGTGGCGCTGGTTACCACCTTCCGCCATCCCGACGGCGAGCGCTCCCCATGGAAAGTAAGGCTATACGGAATTTGTGGCTTGCTTACGCATGCTTGAGTCTATTGAGCAATGCCCACGTGGCGACCTGGGGTTGGCTGCCCAGAGCCTATATAAGGCCGGGAGAGGCTTTGCCCGGGGGATCTTTTAGAAGTCAGAAGATTGTTCAAAGGCCTGATTAAACTACAAGAAAAAGAGCTCAGTGTCGTGTCCTCTTTGCTGGACGAGGGGGGCGTGACACAAGGTCTCTCCTTCTACCTAATATCTCTTATCCTTCTCTCCTTAAGAGTACCCTGGGTAATGCCTGGGGGGCGCTCACCAACCTAAGACAGAGCCCCTGTGTGGCCTGGGCAGGCGTCTCCATGACGGGTAAGGTGACCTGCTGACGTCCCACACAACCTAAGTCAGAAGCTCATTTTTTAGTAAAAGGGGGACCTGTAGGGCCCTGGCCCCTGTTTTGGGTAATTGTTGCCTTGCTTGCTGACCTTGACCTTGATATCCTCCCTATGCTAATTCCCTGCCGGGTTCCACCCTCCTGAAT
Organism: Peromyscus melanophrys; assembly: GCA_902168415.1. Lineage (NCBI taxonomy): Eukaryota > Metazoa > Chordata > Mammalia > Rodentia > Cricetidae > Peromyscus > Peromyscus melanophrys. Next base: position 38,850 of record CABHPR010136254.1, read on the forward strand.
GCTTAAGGGAAGTTCCTTGTCTGTGTATCCTGCATAATGGGCGTTAACAGCTTAGATGCAAGACTGTAAAACATCTGTAGCGAACTTCTGCCCTCCGAGGTTCTCCCATTGTGCTGTAAGCCTGTATTTAAGACCTCTTCCCTCCTTCAATAAACAGCACTTGGCATTAAAAAAAAAAAAAAAAAAAACAACTAACCAGACAAACAAACAAAAAAAAAATACAAAGCCTAAAAACAACAACAGGTTGGGGATTTAGCTCAGTGGTAGAGCGCTTGCTTAGCAAGCACAAGGCCCTGGGTTCGGTCCTCAGCTCCGAAAAAAAAAATTATAAACCTTGTTTTTCAAACTTCAGTTAAAAAAAAAAAAGTACCCTGGGAAAAGTGAAAGTGAGGGCAGTTCCCCCACAGAGAAGGAAACCCTACGTAAGTCAGTCAGGTGAGTCCGGTAGTGACCAGGTGCTATGAAGGCTCTAAAACATGGTGCTGGGATTGCAGGAAATGTACTTTAGTGGTCAGAAAACGTCTCTCCTCTGAAAGGCCTTCTCCATTGCTGTATTTATCTCCAGTGTCTAGATATACTGCTGGCATATATACTACACACTCGATTGGCCTGAATATGTGAGTGAATTAGAGATGCTTTCCTACTTTTCTTCTCAGGTGATTACAACATGAATTTACTTCATTATCTAAAGTAAGTATCAACAACTTTTTCTGTAAGGGGCTAAACAATAGATATTTTAGGTTTTGTATACCATATGGTCTCTGTATGAATCATTCAATTCTGCTGCTGAATCACTAAAACAGACAGACAATACATAAATGAATGAGTGTGGCTGTGCTCCAATAAAACTTTATTTATAAGAACAGGTGGCAGTGCACTTGAGACTCATATGGAAATGTAAAGGACTCAGAATAGCTAAACAGTCTTGCAAAAGAACAAAGTTGGAAGACTCACATGCCCTAATTTCCCAAGTTGCTACAAAGTGATATTGGCATAAGGACAGATATTTTGATCAATGGTATATATAGATTAACAGTAACAAAACTTTTACACTCATGGGGACAATTTCTGGTAAGACTACCAAAACAATTCAGCTGTCTTTGCAACAAATGGTGCTGGGACAACTGGATGGCCACATGTGAAATAACTAAGTTTGGGCTGGGGGTGCAGTTCAGTGGTACAACACCTGCTTAACGTGTGCAAGTGCTAGGTTTAATCCCTGACACTCCCATGAACAACCAAAGAATACAGTGTCAGGCTGGAGAGATGCCTCAGTATTAAAGGCTGGGCTCACCATCAAAACCTTAAGAATGAAGTTGGATCCCCCTTAGGGACCTTATTCTTGCGATCCGTACACCTCAATGGCTTTCCTTACTGAATTTTGTTTACATATACATACATATGGATCAAAGACCTTCACCTACTCTCCAAAAGAATCAAACTCTTGGAAGAAAACACAACTCTAAATTTTCATGACCTTGAATCAGCAATGATGACATAAATAACAATGGAAGCCAAAGTGAGAAAAGAGAAAAACAGGCAGGAGAGAAGTTCGGTGTGGAGAGAGGCCCCTCTGCCAGCCTGTGACCTGAGTTTGATCCCTGGGACCAATAGGAAAGAAGAGAAATGACTCCCTCACGTTGCCATCTGACCTCCACAGGTATGTGTGCCCCACCCATCCACCCCCCCACACTAAATAAATGTAAAAACTCAAAAGAGAAACTAAACAGCTACCCTGGTGTACCTGTGGGGCGTGTCTAATCCCAGCCCTAGGAGGCTGAGACGGGAGGATCTGAAATTCAAGGGTAGCTTTGGGGTATACTATGAAATCGTGTCTCAAGAAAACAACAACAATACTGAATTCCCACCGAAGTCTAGGGTACACAAAGAGATCTAAAAGTTTATCTCTACACAAAAATGTTTGCATGAATGTTCACAGCAGCACAGACATATATAAATATTTTTTTTTAGATTTATTTATTTATTATGTATACAGCATGTATGACTGCAGGCCAGAAGAGTGCACCAGATCTCATTAAAGATGGTTGTGAGCCACCATGTGGTTGCTGGGATTGAACTCAGGACCTCTGGAAGAGCGGTCAGTGCTCTTAACCTCTGAGCCATCTCTCCAGCCCCCATATATAAATATTTTTAAGGATTTATTCATTATGTATACAGTGTTCTGTCTGCATGTATTCCTCCTGCATGCCAGAAGAGGGCACCAGATCTCATTACAGATGGTTGTGAGCTACCATATGGATGCTGGGAACTGAACTCCGGAAGAGCTGCTGGTGGGCTTAACCTCTGAGCCATCTCTCCAGCATATAAAAAATTTTAAGGCCCACTTTGCCACTTCCATGCTACAGTTTACATAAAGGCTATGGAGCTTCTTTGACATACCAACTTGACTTAGTCTAATTTGAATTTATGCTCAAGTTGCACAAGAAACAGAAAGGAAACAAAAGGCAATCGAAACCAGGCCTAGTGAACCATATCTGCAATTCCAATACAGGACTCGGAAGCATAAGGGTCAGAAGTTCAAGAACAGTCTTGGGTACATTTTAAGTAAATTCAAGGCTAATCTAGGCTACAAATAAATACTGTTTCAAAACCAGTAACAAGAGAAGGGCAACAAAGGCAAACCGAGAAGGTGAGCTATAGATGGAATCGGCTCCAGCAGGTTCTTTATGGGTAGACTCAGCCAGGCAGAGGGAAAACAAGAATCAGATTAAAGGCAGTAGCATCTGTGCTGAACATGGAAAAACATTTTTTCCTCATCATTATCCTGAAACAATACAGTATAATAACTGTTTGCACCGCATTTACATTGTATTAGGTATTAAAAACAATCGAGATGTTGTGAAGTATTCAGGAGTATGTTTGTAGGTTATATGCAAATGACACATCATTTCATACAAAAACCTTGAGCATTTGAAGATACTTGTACCTATGGGAAGTTCCAGAAAAATCCCCCAAGTGTATCAAGGATGACTGTATGATGCATATAATTTAAGAATAGCTGGGCGGTGGTGGTGCACACCTTTAATCCCAGCACTTGGGAGGCAGAGCCAAGCGGATCTCTGAGTTCGAGGCCAGCCTGGGCTACAGATTGAGATCCATGACAGGCACCAAAACAACACAGAGAAACGCTGTCTCGAAAAAACAAAACAAAACAAAAAAACAAAACAAAACAAAAAAAAGAACAATATTAAAAAAATTAGGGGCTGGAGAGATGAGTTAGTAGTTAAGTACATTCTGCTCACACAGAAGACCCGAGTTCAGTTCCTGCACCCATAGGGTGGTTCACAACTGCCTATAACTCCAGCTCTAGGGGGATTCTGATGCCTCTGGCACCCAAAAGTACCTGCACACACATGAACAGACCCATCACCTAATTAAAAAAACAAAAACCTAGCTAAATGTGGTGGCGCACACCTTTAACCCCAGCACTACATACACAGAGGATGGGAAATAGGCTGTGCGGGTCTACAATGCAAACTGGATCTCTTACCTGAAGCTCTGCTTCCAGGCCTAGCCGCCGGATAAATGGATCTGTGACATGATATCGCCGTTCAAAGCTCAGGGCACCCCGTTCCTGGAGGACAAAAACAAAGCTGTAGTTTCTTTGATTCAGTATTATTTAATATCTATCTTTCTTTTTTTTTTAAATTTATTTTATGTGAATGGATGTTTTGTCTTCATGTACATCTGTGCACCATGTGCATGCCTGGTGTCTGAAGGTCAGAAGAGGGTGTTGGATCCCTTGGAACTGGAAATGTAGATGGCTGTGAACCACCACTCAGATGCTGGGAATCAAACCCAAGCCCTCTGGAAGAACAGTTAGTGCTTTAAACACACTGAGCCACCTCTCAATCTCCAATATATCTAACTTCTCAATATTCAACCCTATGCCAGCACACTAAGAAACAGAAAAGATAACAAAGAATTGAAAAAAAAAAAACCAAACAAACAGGGAATGTTTGCATAGTTCAGATGGAAGGGCATATCTTTAGGATATACATTGTAAGGGCACACATATACATATACAAAAATGACCTACTTGATACTGAGCGTCTAAAAAATAGTTCCTTGTCTTTAAGGGCCACCCACTCCAATAAAATCCCCAAAGACCTCATAAAAACAAGCCTAAAAGGATTCAATGATACAAGGTAAAATAGACACACAGGCTAATGTACACCAAGCACCTGGTTCCTATCAAGGCATGCATTACACTCAGTTCATCCAGTTCATCCAGATGAAATTCTATGTACCAAATGCTACATAATTCTATTTTTGAAAAGAGGGTCTCACTATGAAGCCCTAGTTAGAACTCATTAGGTAGCTGAAGCTAGCCTTGAACTCACTGAGATTCACCTGCTCTGAGGGCTGAGATTAAAGGTATGCACCACCACATCCCACTGGCTGCTATGCAATTTAATTTCTTTAGTTTAAAAGAGTTCTAGCATTTAACTTTTCACTTAACCATCACTTAACAGAAACAGTAGCGCACAGGCAAACAAAATGACGAGTCTTCAGGCGGTCCCACCACTCAGGGCAATGGACTAGGAAGCCGCTGGCTCCAGCTTGGAGTTCTGACCAGAGGCACGCCGCCATGCTTGAAACTCTTCTCAGCTTCTATGGCTCCCGTACAGGAGTCTCCCTGGAGCTCTCACTAACTGAACCCAAGTGCCCATTCACTCATCTCACAGGCGTCGCTGCCTTTTACATGCGAACTGCAGAGGACAGGCTATAGTGCAGGGGAGCCTCAAGGAGAACCCCTCACGCCGTACTCTAGTTTCTAGCATGTCTGCAACTTAGCAGCTGGAGCAGTGAGGAGGCCGTTACTCACACTCTTGTGTGCACCCCACACTGATGGCTTCTCTACAATGACAGCTCACCATCCTACATGAATCTTAGCAATGGCGGTACAAACACGGAGACGGGGAGCCTCCATGAATTACTTGAAAAAATTCGAGGAGACAGGACACCTTGATTCTATCCTCAGTCTGCTGCTAGCAAGCTATGTGACTTTAAGTAAGTCCACCACTCTAGACCTGGCTTTTTTTTTGTTCTGGTTTTTGTTTTTTTTTTTTTTTTTTTGGTTTTGGGGTTTTTTTGGGGGGGAGGGGTATCTTTAAATGACTATAGGGCATTGGTTCTCAACCTGTGGGTCCCAACCCCTTTGAGGATGGAATGATCCTTTCACAGGGGTTTCCTAAGACCATGGGAAAACACAGAGATTTTCATCATGATTCACAACAGTAGCAACATTACAGTCATGAAGTAGCAAGGAAAATAATTTTATCATCGTTGGGGGTCACCACATGAGGACCTGTGTCAAAGGGTCGCAGGTGAGGAAGGTTGAAAGCCCTGCTCTAGGAGAACCAGGGGCCTAATGTGCGGTCTGGTGGTCCGGGCTGCGCTCACCTTGATCTGCCTACGGATGAGGTCCCTGGTTATGCTGACTTTCGCCATCTTCTCTAATGTTCAGCAGAAGGAAGCTACAGGAGGGTCTTCAAGACCCGTGCACATGCCAGCCAAGCCCAGGTCCACAAGACAAGCATTTAATTACCTGCAAGGCAAAAAAAAAAAAAAAAAAAAAAAAAGCACCATCAAGCCTTGGGAACTGGAGTAAGGCACCTCCACAAGCCTGATCCCACTCCTAACACAGCCCACTAGCCCACCCTCTCAGTCATGGATGCCACGGTGGGCTGCAGAAGGCCACCTTCTTCAGTGAGTAAAGATGGAGAGTGCAGTCACTCATGACCACAGGGAGCACTGAGCAAGCACCTGGGGAGTCAGGACGCCTCACCAGGAACGGCTGTGGACGCAGGGTGGAAGATGGTAGTATGTTCTAAGTCTACAGGGCACAATGTCAGTGTCCACTTGTCCCACGACACCTCGGCCAACTATCTGAATATCACACTGTAGATCTGAGACCCTCAGCTGGACTCTCCCACAACCGAATAGTACCATAGACAGTTTCCCAAAATCAAAGACAGAGAACTGACACATGGAAGCTCCTCTCCATCCTTTGTAAAATCCTTTATAATAAATCAGTAAATAGCTTTATTTCTACGGCTACTACTATTAGCAGTGGGCATATGCATGTGGAGACAGAGATCTGTGGATCCTTTATTTGAGTTTAAGGATCCAATACAGGTAGGTGGCCAGGCTTCGGTGGCAGGAGCTTTACCTTGGAGCCATCTCACCAGCTCCAGTATTTTTTTTTTCTTTTTTTTTTTTTTTTTTTTTTTTAGTTTTTTTGGGACAGAGTTTCTCTGTAATGAATGGCCCTGGCTGTCCTGGAACTCCGATCTGTAGACTAGGCTGGCCTCGAACTGAGAGATCCATCTGCCTCTACCTCCTGAGTGCTGAGATTAAAAAACGTGTGCTGCCACCACCATCCGGTTCCAATAATTATTTTTAATTTAAAAACATTTGCCAGGTGTTAATGGCGCACCCCTTTAATCCCAGCACTCAGGAGGCAGAGGCAGGTGGATCTCTGTGAGTTCAAGGCCAGCCTGGTCTACAGAACAAGTTCCAGGATGCAGACAGAGAAACCCTGTCTCGAAAAACAAAAACAAACCAAACAAAAAATTTTAAATGTTATGTGTAGGAGTACTTTGCCTGCATGTATGTCTGTGCATTATGTGCATGTCTGTGAAGTCCAGAAGATGCTGGGTCCCCTGGAACTGGAGTTCCAGTGGGTTATGAGCTGCCATGTGGATGCACAGTATCAATCAAGCCCGGGTTCTCTGGAGGAGCTCTTAATCACTGAGCAATCTCTCCAGGCCTAGCTAGTAATTTTTTTAAAAATTCATTTTCCTATTTTAAATTCTGTATGTGGCTTCTGTGTAGGCATGTGAACATGAGTGCAGGTGCCAGCAGAGGCCAGAGAAGCCTCTCGGAGCTGGAGTTCCAGACAGTTGTCATCCATGTGGTGCTTGCTGGTAATCAAACCAGGGTCCCCTGGACAAGCAATACCTGCTCTTTAAGGTGGAACCATCTCCCCAGCCCCTAGTAAAAACACTTTTTGAGATTTATTAATTTTTTTAATCTAAAGATTTTTTATTAATTTTTTTTCCAGCCTGATCACAGTTTCCCTTCCCTCCCCCCATCCATTCCTTTTTTTTTTTTTTCTTCAGAAAAGTGAAGGCGTCCCATGTATATCAACCAGCCACGGCATATCAAGTTGCAGTGAGATTAGGCACCTCCTCTCCTATGAAGGCTGGATGAGGACAGGGTCCCAGAGCAGGCAGGTAGTAGAGTCAGAGACAGCCCCTGCTCCCTCCGTTAGGAGTCCCTCAAGAAGACCAAGCTATACAACTGTCACATACGTGCAGAGAGCCTAGGTCAGTCCCATGAAAGCTCTCTGGTTGGCAGTTCAGTCTCTGTGAGCCCTGTGAGTCCAAGTTAGCTGATTCTGTGGGTTTTCTTGTGGTGTCCTTGGCACAGTAAATTTTTTTTAAAGAATGGTAAGTAAATGTGTGATGACCATGCCCAAGATTCAACTGAATACAGAAATTCGTCAGGGCTGGAGAGATGGCTCAGTAGATAAGAGTACTGACTGCTCTTTCAGAGGACCCTGGTTCAAATCTCAGCACCCACATGGGAGCTCACAACTGTCTGTAACTCCAAGATCTGACACCCTCATACAGACATACATGCTAGCAAAACACCAATGTACATAAAATAAGAATAAATAAATTTAAAAAAGAAAAATTCCTCTTCAGTATCTGGATGGTTTAGCCTTGGTCCCCTCACCTCTGAAAGCTATTCCTACACCATCTAATTCTGTTTAAAAGAGCAAGCAATGCAATTCTTTAACATACATACGGCAAAAGGAAAGACTACAAACGCACGAAGAAAACTGAAGTATATTCGTCACAGATTTTGTAGCAGGAAAAACCCCCACACAAGTTCTCAGTATTGGCAGTCTGTATTGCCATATGACATCACAGCGAGATCAGAAATGATAATCACAGGTCATCGAAACGGCTCAATGTGTAAAGGTTACTTCCCGCCAAGACTGACAACCTTAATTAAATCTCTAGGAACTACATGATAGAAAGAAAAATGATTCCAGCCAGTACATGTGCAACAACACACATATATACACTCTACACATAAAAATGAAGGCAGTATAAAGATTTTTTTATAAAGAAATAATAACCGTGAAGGAAAAATACCTATGCTATGTGCAGCCCTTAAACAAACACTATACCTCAGGTATGCATTAAAAATGAAATACAAGCCGGGCGGTGGTGGCGCACGCCTTTGGTCCCAGCACTCGGGAGACAGAGGCAGGCGGATCTCTGTGAGTTTGAGGCCAGCCTGGGCTACCAAGTGAGTTCCAGGAAAGGTGCAAAGCTACACAAAGAAACCCTGTCTCGAAAAACCGAAACAAACAAACAAACAAACAAACAAAAACAACAACAAAAAACAATTTTTAAAAAATGAAATACAGCTACTTTGGAGGTCATGACTTTTTTCACTCTACTTTCCAAATAAATGTTCTCAACCTCTGGGACAGGACTCCCTTTGGGGGTTGCATATCAGACATCCTACGTATCAGACATTTGCATTACATTCATAACAGTAGCAAAATTACAGTTATGAAGTAGCAACAAAATAATTTGATGGTTGGGGTCACCACGACGTGAGGAACTGTGTTAAAGGGTCGCAGTGTTAGGAAGGTTGAGAACCTCTGCTCTAGAGAGAAGATGAAGGAAAGGAAGGGGGAAGGAGGGGAGGAAGGCACGCGCATATTAGCCAGAGATCGGTATTCAGTAGCTTCCTCTTATCGCTTTACTTCTCTTCTTTGAACATAGGATCTCTCACTGTGTGGGCAGACTAGCTGCCCAGAGAACTCCAGTGACTCTCCCGTCTCTACCTCCCCAGTGCTAGGATTCCTGGTGGGTACTACCATGCCTGGGTTTCTGGTGACATGAACTTAAGAGCCCTCTGCTTTTATGGGCCAGCACTTAACAACCAAACCATGCCTTTACTCATCAAGGCACATTTAGTTTTAACAGGGGCGGGGATAAAACCCCAAAAGTTGTTTATGGTTTGTAGTGGCCTTTTTTGGAGGGGGGAGTTCAAGACATGGTTTCATTATGCAGCCCTGGCTGCCCTGGAACTATGTAGACCAGTCTGGCCTCAAATCCACAGAAATCTGCCTGTCTCTGCCTCTGCCTCTAAAGGTGTGCACTACCATGCCCAGCTTTTAATACCTTTTCAGTAATCTGCCAGAGTTTGGGGGGGGGGGGCGCTTCTGAGGAGAGATTACTGAGGCAACAAAGCAAGAAAGGTTCCAGCAGTAGCTTAGGAGGAGCCAGATTGATGATGTAGACCTGGAATTCCAGCTAACTGGAAGGCTGCTGTAAGACTCAGGTCCCAGTACTCGGGAGGCAGAGGCAGGCAGAGGCCAGCCTGGTCTACAGAGTGAGTTCCAAGACAGCGAGGGCTATACAGAGAAACCTCATATTGAAAAGGACTCTGAGGTCAATGCCTGTCCAAAGCCACAGAGTGAGTTCAAGGCCAGTCTAAGTAACTTAGTGAAACCCTATTTCAAAAAAGAAAAATGGGTGGGGTGGTAGAGCATGCCCAAGTCCCTGGCTTCAACCACAGCATGGCAAAAAGCTGTTAAGTACATTATTGTCATTTTGTTTGTATGTTTGTTTTTCCAAGACAGCATTTCTCTGTGTAGCTCTGTCTGTCCCAGAACTTGCTCTATAGACCAGGCTGGCCTCGAACTCACAGAGATCTGCCTGCCACTGCCTTCCAAGTGCTGGGATTAGAGGCGTGCACCTCTACCACCCAGCTTCCTGTTGTCATTTTAAACATAAGCAAACAGATTCATGGACATTTAACAGTTTCCCAGTGTCACCTGGCCAATAAACTGGAGCTAGCATAGGAAGGAACTCAAGCCCAAGCCTATATGACTCAAAGCCCATGTTCCAGAGTAATGGCCACCATGAGAACCCAAAGAGCCAACCAAATCACGACGACTTATTCCTTAGTTTCCTCTGCAGCATTAACCAGTGTTTAACATGGAGAATACTGAGATAAAAAAACACAGCACTTACAATCGAGCTCGGGACTAAGACAAATGGTTTTAGTTAAGATTCATGTGTGGCTTCAAAACACAGAAAGAAACAAGGTGGAGAAAGGAAATCAGACACGCAGGAAACCGGTCAGTCAGGAGGTAAAATAAAAATACAGATTTAAACCTGTTAAATTTGATATAACTAATACCTACTTAGCATTTTAATAAACATTTCTGCACCATCCTGAGAAGAAATGGTAACACACTGGAAAACTGTCCTGGAATCCAGCCTGGCTTTTCTCAAGGAAACAAAGACTCGGTGTCTTTCCACAAAGTTCTGTAGGCGTATCTAACTAGATAAAAGATTTACAGAGGAAGAAATGCCTTTAAATCTACCAAGGGGCACAACTAGTTTCATATTTCCATCCAAAGTCTCTCTACCATAAAGAATTAGACCAACAAATCAAAACTTACTTCATAATGAGAAGATGACGTCATGGCCAACTTCTAACTGCTACTTCAATGAGCATTCTTGACAGTCAACAGGTCAGATAGAGAAGCTTGGGAATGGGGGGAGACTGACATACTGCAGCGACGTACATGACCATGGAGAAGATGACACCAACGGGGACTCTCTCTCAGATGCAATATGCAAATCATGTAATGGCCAAATTAATAATTTCAAGAATTTTAGCACAAGAATTTTAATGAGCTGGACTTGGAAAGATGAACTGAATCTTACTTACACTAATTTATTCGTACATCTTAGAAGAAAGCCCAGAAGACGGGACATCAACCATGGGGAAGAACATGACTATGTGGAGCCACTAGAAAAAGAGAACATGTCCTCCTCCTCCTCACTCTGAGGCGGGGTGCTGAGTGCCACACCCCGACTTTCACACTCGGAGCTGGAAGAGCATTGAGAACTAATTTGTTTATAGAAAATGAAAGCTCAGGAAAGACATTCTCTAGCTACAGGACAAAGGTTTTCAGGGTATGATCTGTAATTAGGATGCTATAGGCCAGCCCTAACAGACATTCATGAGAGGAAGAGAAAGTGAATTGTCTAACCCAGGCCAGCACAGAGGAAAACATGGCTTAATGTTCTAACAGAAATACGAGCTGAGCTGCTGTGCGGACAGACGTCACACCTCTCTGAAGGTATTCTCCCATGGGCCTAAAATCACTAGCATGGCACCTTTAACCCCATCCTGCCTGCAAGTTTTTCTCGAAACTTTCTTCCTCCCATCACAGAGCATGGTGTCCTTACTGATGCTTTAAGTTGGGAGATTAGAAGGAAAATTGTAACTTTGATTTAAAGAGGAAACTTCACACAAAATCCTTACGCAGCGATGTTTACAGAAGTGCTGGACATAAAGAAAAACAATTCAATGCTTCAACAGAAAAGTAAAATGTAGAGACAGTAATTTAACCAAAAAAAAAAAAAAGCAATTAAAAACTCCAGGCTTGGTAGTACATGCCTGTAAACTGGAGGTGCTGAGACAGGAGGACCATGAGCTTAGGTTACCTGGGCTACATAGACTGTCTCTAAAAAAAAGGGGAAGGGGAGCTGGGATAACTTAATAAAGTAAAGCAACTGCGAGTTCCATCCCCAGAACTCAGGTAAACAAAGCTAGGTGTGGCGGCTGCTCCTGTAATGCTGGGAGATGGGAGACAAGTAGATTCTTGGAGCTTGCCAGCCAGCAGTCTAGACTATCTCAAAAAGTGGTATGGGGGAGGTGGGGGGGTACAACACATGGAGAGATGAGTCAGCAGGCAGAAGAGCTTGCCACACAAGCCTGACCACCTGAGTATATCCCAGGGACCCACAGTGGAAGGAGAAAACCAACTCTCAGAAGTTGTCCTCTGACCCACTCATACAGTGGCATGGTTGTGACCCTACTCCCATATATCACATATATACTCACAAAAAATTTAATAAAGTGGGCCACATCTGAGGTTGACCTCTTGCTTCCACACATAACTCAAAAGACACGTTCACACATACCCACAACACATGTGTGCAACCACCAACTCACTAACAAAAGAATACACTTCTGAGAACATCCCAGTGAAAGATGATGTCATAGGACAGAATCCTGAAAACAGAAAGGAGAGACGGCAGGACAGAGAACAGCAAAGGGATGCAGGCTTTCCAACTGAAGCAGATTCACACAACGTAAGATGAATCATTTCTGAATACACAATTCAACAGTGCCCAGTACACACTGTTGTGCAACCACCACCCCTGGCTTGTTCCAGAACATTTGCATTACTCCATACCCCGCAAACAATCAGTTCCTATTTCCCCACCATCCCCAATACCTGGCAAATACCATTCTCCATTCTATCTCGACGGAGCTACCTACTCCAGATGTTCCATTAACAATATATGGCCTTTCGTATATGGCTTCTTTCACTTACCATAATTTTATTTGAGATCCATTTTGAGATCACTACTTCATTTCCATTTTACAGCTAAATAGTATTCCACTACATTGATATAGTACATTATTTATCTACTGGCTGGTGTGAACAGTGCTGTGACCATCTGTGAAAAAGCCCCTGGCCAGGGATGTAGCTCAGGGATGAACAAGGACTGGAGCTCTTCATATAAAGCTCCTTTAAAACTCTTTCTAGCTGGGCAGTGGTAGCACACGCCTTTAATCCCAGTGGGAGGCAGAGGCAGGTGGACCTCTGTGAGTTCAAGGCCAGCCTGGTCCACAGAGTGAGTTCCAGGGCAGGCTCTAAAGCTATAGAGAAACCCTGCCTCGAAAACCCAAAAAACAAACAAGCAAAAAAAATTAAAAAACATAAACTTTCTAGCTATAGCAATTTTCAAAATGTGGAATATGATAAATGAAACAGGAAAACCAGTATCTATCCACAGTTAAAACAATCAGGTCTAAGACATACATGGCCACACTAGTCTTAGAAGGGGGCACAAACCACCACAGTGGGCCTGGAAAGCTAGCACAGCAGGGAAGCGCGGGGGCTGCTCTTGCAGAGGACCTGACTTAGTTCCCAGCACCAACACTGGGGTGCCTCACACCCACCCACAACTCCAGTCCTAGGAGAATCAAGGAGCATCTATTCTCCTCACATGTCCACAGGCACATACATATAATTACATTTTTTTTTTTTTTTTGGTTTTTCGAGATGGGGTTTCTCTGAGTAGCTTTGTGCCATTCCTGGAACTCACTTTGGAGACCAAGCTGGCCTCAAACTCACAGAGATCCGCCTGGCTCTGCCTACCGAGTGCTGGGATTAAAGGTGTGCGCCACCACCGGCCGGCTTAATTAAAAATTTTTAAAAAACCAAAAAACTAAAGCCAGGCAGTGGTGGCACACGCCTTTAATCCCAGCACTTGGGAGGCAGAGCCAGGCAGATCTCTGTGAGTTCGAGACCAGCCTGGTCTACAGAGCAAGTTCCAGGACAGTCAAGGCTACAGAGAAACTCTGTCTTCAAAAACAAACTAATAAACAAAAAAATAGTTGAACTATAAATTTTCTGTCAATACATTTCTGGCATGTGAATATCTCAACTATTAAAAAAAAAGGCTGTCAAACTCTCTTTCTGTTTCCAAATATCAACTCAAAAAAAAAAGCTGGTCCTTAACTTTTCCTGTCTCCTCCCTTGAACTGTGGATTTACTGCTTCTCTTCCTTCAAGGCCAGCTCTTAACCGATTCACCTCGTAATATTCCCAGGTCTGACTGAACTTAGATGCTGCCAGTAACTACTCACTCAACAGCGTGCTAGCTGTGTGCACAATGCGTTCATTACGCCTATCAAAGTACCTTTGTTCACCTTTTAATTAGCTTCACACACCTTTTGCTTCACAACAATCCATGAGGAAGCCATAAAGCTATTATCATCCCCACTTAAGGAAGACTGAAGCACACCCTATGTGCTGAGGAAGGACCACTGGTCTGGAGTCCTATGCCCTCGGCCAGCCTCGGCCTTAACGGATAAGAACTGAAGACACTGCACTCTGCCACACTTCCTCCATCTTTAAATGATAAGTAAAGCTGGGAGTGGTGGTGCACAGCTGTAAAACCAAAGCAGAGATCAGGCCAGCCTCAGTAACGTTGAGTTGGAAGCTAGCCTGGGCTACATGAGATTTATCTTAGTTTTCGATTGCTATGACAGAACACCATGACCAAGACAACTTATAAAAGAAAGCATGTGATTTGGTGATCACGGTTCCACAGGGCTAGAGTCCATGATCATCATCACAGCAGCAGGCAGGCAGGCATAGTGTCGGAGCAGTAGCTAAGAGTTTACATCTTGATCCACAGGTACAAGGCTGAGAGCATTAACTCGAAATGGCATGGGCTTAATTAATGCCCACCCCCCCACCCCACCCCCCACACACTTCCTCTAACAAGACCTCCTGATCCTTCCCAAACAATTCCAACTGGGGACCAAGTATTCAAATATATGAGCCTATTGGGGGTCATTCTCATTTAAACCATCACAAGACCCTCTCTAAAGAAAAGAAGTAAAGAAAAAGGGGGTTGCAGGCAGGATGGTCAATGAGTTAGGGGCACTTGCCACCTTATATGACGACCTGAGTTCTATTCCCGGTACCCATGAGGTGAAAGGACAGGACTAACTTCCACAGCTGTATATACGCACACGTGTGCACACACACAAAATAAGTAAGAGGCAGACTTGAAGACGAGCTACAAAACCACTTCTAACAACTGCTGATTCTCAGGGGGCACTGCAGCTTAGCTGTAGAGGGAAGATGGTACCTCAACCACAGGTACTCCCAGTCCTCCAGACACGCCCTCTTCCACAATATGGAGGTACCTCCAGCCCAAGTGACAACTGACCACTTTCAACATTGTGAATTGTGCAAGAGATACATGCAAGTCTTCTTTCCTTCTGCTTGCCGGGAGTTCCTACTGGAGCAACCCCACAGAGGGAACATGTACAGCATTTCTTTCTTTCTTTTTTTTTTCTTTTTAAAGATTTATTTATTATGTATAGAGTGTTCTGCCTGCACATATCCCTGCAGGGGAGAAGAGGTCACCAGATCTCATTACGGATGGTTGTGAGCCACCATGTGGTTGCTGGGAATTGAACTCAGGACCTCTGGAAGAGCAGCCACTGCCCTTAACTGCTGAGCCATCTCTCCAGCCCCTGTATGGCATTTCTAAGACTCAGTTTCCTCTGCAGGTTAACCAGCGAAGGGAGAGTATACGTGTAAAAGTTCTGAAACTGAGCTGCTAAATGATAATCACTCAGCATTCCAAACAGCTTACAAGTGTTATCTCAGAGCCCTCATAGCAATCCCATAGGACAGGTGTTATTCTTATCCCAGATGCAGGATCTGAAGCACAGGAAAGTTAATTTTCCAGTCACTAAGTTACTAAATGGGAATCAACCTAACCTCCCACCAGACCCAGGCTACTGGCCATACAACAACTATTTCTGTGATCTTTAATCAGACCACATCCAAACAGGTGCCTAAAATGAATTTCATCTCTTACCATTCTTTAGAGCTAGCCAAGGAGGCAAAATTACCTTGGCTGGGGTGTAGCTTACCAATAAAGAACCTCCTTAGAACATGTAGAACCCTGGTTCAATCCCCGGTACCAACACTTCCAGGGAAAAAAAAAAAAAAAAAAAAATATATATATATATATATATTGGCTTTGCTAGTCTTAAACACAAATTTAGCCAGGTAGTGGTGGTGTGTGCCTTTAATCCCAGCACTCGGGAGGCAGAGGCAGGTGGATCTCTGAGTTCAAGGCCAGTCTGGTCTTCAAAGTGAGTTCCAGCACAGTTAGGGCTACACGGAGAAACCCTGTCTCGAAAAACCAAAAGAACAAACAGACAAACAAACAAACAAACAAAACCCCAAACAAACAAACAAAAAAAACACCCATAAATTTAAAGAGTACTACTTCAGGCCTGATGTATCAACACATGCTTGTTCCCCAGCACTCAGAAGGACAGAGGCAGGGGGATCATTAGTTTGCAGCTGTCCTAGGCTACCCAGTGAAATGCTGCCTCCAAAAAGAAAAGGTTGGCACAAAGGTGTAGGCCCACAGCCCCAACATTTAGGAAGTGGAGGCAGGAAGATTGTGGTTTTGAGGGCTCATTAGGTTATATAGAAGGACCTGTCTCAAAAGGGTGAGGATCAGAAAGCATGCCACTTTAGGGTCATGGATAATTAATACAAGGACAGTTTTGTAGAAAGGGGCTTGTAGACTAGTCCTATCAGCAAAGAGCATCTCTGGAAACATCTGAGTCTCCTGGCTCACAGAATCCCATGGGAGACTGATAGCAGCTTTTTCTGTAGAGGTCCACCCAAAGAAATGCCTGTCTGGGAAGCATTTAGCACAAACTCACCTTGACATTTCCTCTGCCTGAATGGGCATTTTTCCCAAGTTTTCAGAACTTTGCTTTTCATTAGCCGGTCTGCCTTCTGTTAGGCCATATCAGCATATCATAAGGCAGAAGAAGAGAGCAAGGAGGAAAAAGGAAGCATGTTTTGATGATGCTGTCCTCTCTCAAGGTTTATGAGCATTTTGTCTTGGATTTGTTCTTTAATCTGTGCCTTTCCGAAACCTGTGGCAATTCCTGCCTCCTGCAGGAAAGTCACTCAAGTCCCACCCTCTAACTCCAGTCTCCAGAAAGGCCAAAGGAAAGTAAGGTGATGGCCTTGGAAATACTCCCTTTACAGCTGTGCTACATCCAGATGTGGGACTCAAGAGGGAAGCAGGTGAGCCACCAGCACCCATGCACAAAGGCTTGGACTGAAGAAGCTTCCTAAACAGCCTGGCTCCCATTCTGAAAAAGATTCCCTAAAGGTTCAGAACAAGCAGTTTTATTCTGCTTGAAAACAGAACGTAGGGTTATAAATAGAAGTAAAAGTTTACAGGTTCTGGTCCTAACACTGCTTAAGAGTCACTGGGTAACTCCCTGGCCAAGGTCCTAGTCTGCTCCCTACCCCCACTCCAAGAAAATGGGGCTAATCCCTCCCTTGATGGCTACAGGGAGGATTAAGGGTCATTATTCTTGGCATCCAGCTCTGGCACAGCTCTTGCAGTTGTGAGCCTGTTTACCCTAAAAGAAGGTATTTAATATAAGAACACAAAGAGTGACCCTTGACCCTCACTCTTAAGAATGTCTGGAAATTCTCTATTCTTCCCCTCCTTCCTTTAGCAGTACCACAGCCTGGCCAGGACCGACTTCAGGTGCTCTACCACCAGGCTACATCCCCAGTCCTTTTTCAATGTTTTATTTTGAAAGCACCAGGTTGCCCAGGCTGGTTTTGAACTCCCTCTAGAACCCAAGCAGGCCTTAAATTTTCAGTCCTCCCAGATGAGCCTAACAAGCAGCAGGGACAAGAGGCTTGTACCACCAGCCTTGGCTGACAGACAATTTCCTTGAAACCAGCCCCTCTCACCTCTGACCTGCTGGTTGCATCCTTCCCTTACTCGGCTTTCAAGGTTTCAGGTCTCGCTCACTAATACCATGAAGCTTGAGTCTGAAGCTCTTACTAAGACTACAAAGAATTAGCCCAGGGCTTTCAGGGTTCCTCCATATAGGCCTGAATTCACCCTGAGGAAGCCAATAGAGTTGTACTCCTTTATGCACAAGCCTGGCTCCTGAGGCAGACCAGGGAGGTCCAGTGCAAAGCACATAATGTTTTTTGGTCCCCATCAACACTTTCACAAAGCAGGCACCTACCTCATCAGCTCTTTTCAGAGGCCAGGAAATGCATCTGTAGCTCGGAGAGGACTGTGTCACATAACTAATAGGAGGGTTCAGATCACAGCGCTCGGGCTGCGTAACCTCTAGCGTATATCCTGACTTTGTTAAACCTGTTTCTTCAAGTAGGAATAATGATCCTGTCTACCTTTCGGGGGAAAGGTTCTGATGGGATTAAGTGAGGTATTTGAGAAAAAGTGTCCAGTATAAAACAGAAAATCAATACATGTCAGCTTTTTACAGATCAAAATGAAAGCAGTTGGATCGTTTCGCAGGGTAACAGTTTAAAATACCAAAAGACTGCTTAGTCCAATTACTTAAGCATGAACCCTCTATGACATACTTGGAGTGGCAAGCCAGGAGCGGTGGCTCTTGCCTTTAATCCTAGTTTAGGGAAGTAGAGGCAGGTGGATCTCTGAGTACTTGGATGCTAAAATAAAAGATCCTGAGTTGATGGCCAGCCAGGGTTACATGGTGAAAGCCACCTTTGAACCCATCTCAAAAACCAAAGCGAAAGTGGTAACGCTCCTGCTTACAGGGCAGCATGTTTGTGTTTTAGAAAGCTAAGTTTCTACCAAGCATGGAAACACATGCCTGTACTTCCAGGACCGTGAGGAAGAGGCAGAGGCAGAGGCAGAGGCAGAGGCAGAGGCAGAGGCAGAGGCAGGGCTTGCCCATGAGTTCAAGGCCAGCCTAGTCCACCTAGTCAGGCCAGCTATCTCAGAGAAGGGTGGGTGGGGCCTGGAGACACTGTTTAATTGGTACAGCATTTGCCTATCCTGAAGAAGGCCATGGGTTTAATCCCTGGCACCAAAGAGAACTATGGTGACATTTGTCTATAAGACCAGCATTCAAGAGGTAGAGGTAAGAGGATCAGAAGTTCAAGGTCAGCCTGGGATATAGGAGACTCTGTCCATCCCCTCACCCTCACCCTCCTGGCAAAAAAAAAAAAAGCCTAATTTTCTCCAATCAGACCGAAGCCAACTCCCCGAGATCTGTCCTTCAATCTTTAAGCTACCTTGTAGAGTGCTGAGGAGGTCCAGTCCCTCTCCCGTAACAATCTGAAGACAAGTATCCTGTTCCCATACTCTCAGCCTTACTCTTCAACACTTCCCCACACCAGGACCACAGAGCACACAGGGCACTCCAGGCTCGCCTCTTAACTAGCTGTGTGAATTAAACAAGTCTTTCTTCCTTTGTTTTGAATTTTGTTTGTTTATTTGTTTGTTTTTTGAGACAGGGTTTGTCTGTGTAGCCCTGACTATCCTGGACTGCGCTCTGTATACCAGGCTGGCCTTGAACTCAGAGATCTGTCTGTCTCTGTCTTGAGGGCTGGGCTCAAAGGCAGGCACCACCACTTGACTTAAACCAAGTTTTGTTAAGTCTCCAAATCTGTGACTTTATGTGCATAATAAGGCAAAATAATTCTCCCCTCAGGAGACAGCCCTGAGTGTTAAAATAGATAAAAAAGAGTATTAATTAGCTGCTGGGGGTGGTGGTGCACACTTTTAATCCCAGCACTCAGGAGGCGGAGGCAGAGGCAGGTTCGAGGCCAGCCTGTTCTAAAAAAGAATATTAACTAGAACCAAGTCCACCGATATATGTCAGTCATTTTTAAAGATATAACCAGTTAGTGTGTATCTGTCAAAGTAGGCTAATTAGAATTACACGTAACACCAAGGTTCTGGTTTCTGGTGGTGACCATAAGGACCTGGGTTTAAGACATGTCAGCTAAGCCGGGCAGTGGTGGCGCACGCCTTTAATCCCAGCACTCGGGAGGCAGAGCCAGGCTGATCTCTGTGAGTTCGAGGCCAGCCTGGGCTACCAAGTGAGTTCCAGGAAAGGCGCAAAGCTACACAGAGAAACCCTGTCTCGAAAAACCAAAAAAAAAAAAAAAAAAAAAAGACATGTCAGCTAAGAAAGCACAGTTCACCAGTTCACCAGGGTCTCGCCACCTATACAGCAGACCAAAGATGTACCGGAGACTCTATAAAGGGAAGAAGGAAAGAAGAAACAGGGTAAGACATTAAGCCACTGGCCCAAAAAAAGGCCAAGTATCAGCACATTACATGTTGTCCAGGGCTGTCTCTGAGATTCAGAACTGTACATGTAGCACACGCTTTCTATTTTAAAAAAGAAATAAATAGTGGTTAAGAGCACTGACTGCTCTCCCAGAGGACCTGGATTCAATTCCCAGCACCCACATGGAAGCTCACAACTGTCTGTAACTCCAGTTCCAGGGGATCTGGCACCCTCACATATGTAGGCAAAATACCAATGCACATAAAGTAAAAATAAATAATTTTAAAAGAGAAAAATAAAAACAACTAAATGGGTCACTGCTGGGAGTGGTAGTGTGTGCCTATAATTCTGGCCCTGAAGAGACTAAGGCAGGAAGCTCGCCCTGAGTTCCAGGGCACCTGAGCTACACAGTGAGTCTCAGCACAGCCTGGGCTCTGTGAGGCTGTCTTTAAAAATGTCTCTTCAGTTATGTCCTTTTGGTCCTGAAGCCTGGGGTATGAAAACACCATACAGAGGATGCTCAATGTGTCGATAGGGAATTCTTTCCAGCTGAACAATGGCCAGTTGCCTTGCTTCTTCCCATTAAGGGCTCACACTTAAGAGTCTGACTCGAGTGTCTTGGAACTGCACTTGGAACTTCAAAACAAGTTTGAGAAGTTTTCTTTTCCTTATTGTGTGGATATGTGAGTGTGAGCACCATGTGGAAGATCTGGTGACTGAGCTCAAGGTTGTCAGGCTTGCCAGACGAGCACCCTCACCAGCTAAGCCACTTCACTGGTACAAATTTGGACTTCTGAACCATGTTGAGATTTGGAGAATTCTTCGAGGTGGACTAGGACTAAATGTATTTTCCATTACAAAAGGCCATGAGTCTGTGGGGGTCAGGGGTGGAATGTTATGAAAAAGAAAAAGCCCCTACAGGTTCACAAAAGTGTCAAATGCTTTCTCCGCAGTCAGTGGCACTGTTTTGGAAGGTCATGAAACTTTAGTGGGTGGGGCATAACTGAGGAAGAGGTCACTGGAGGCCGGCAGCTTGAATGCTATCCCCATCCCATCTCCCCCGTTTTGCTCTGCTTTCTGTTTGCCAGGAGGCGAAAACCTCATCACTTACTCGTGCCACCATGGAGCAAGCAGCCATGGACTGAACACCGGGAAACCAGAAGCCAGAATAAGGCTTTCCTGTTTAAAATGAGGAAATGCCACTTGTGACAGCTCCCAAACTGTCCAAATACTGTAAACACTGCCATGGTGATCAGTGTGTCAGTCTCTCCTTCCTCCGGGAAGGAGTCCCAAGCAGAAATAAAGGTGGTTGTTCAATTATCCTGCAAATTAACCCAAATGTCGTTGTTATACGGTCTACACAACGACGGTCCACACAACGGTCTACACAACGGTCTGTCTACACAATGGTCTACACAACGGTCCACACAATGGTCTACACAACGGTCTACACAACGGTCTGTCTACACAATGGTCTACACAATGGTCCACACAACGGTCCACACAACAGTCTACACAACGACATGACGAGAAGAGGAAGGGATCCAGAGCTACAGGCAGTTGTTGTCTCCAGTGCACCGGGGAAATACAACTCGCCGGGCCTGATGAAGCAAGCCTGTAACTCCAGTGTTGCTGGGGAAGCTGAGGCTGGGACAGCACAAGTTCAAGGCCTGTGTGGACTATTAAATCCACTGTGGGCATGAGCCTATCTCAAACATTTCTCAAGGGCCGGCAATGCGGCTGAGTGAGCAAAGGTGCCTGCTGTGCAAGCCTGACAGGCTGAGTTTAACCCCAGCACCCACAGTGAAGCAGAGAATTGATCACTTGACTTCAAACATATGACAGGACACATGCACGTGTGCACACTCAACGTTCTCTCAGAGTAATACTAAATTTTCTAAAAAGGAAAAAAAAGAAAAGGACTGGTGATACAGCCGTGTGGTACAGAGGGCATGCCTTGCATGCTCAAGGCCCTGGTTTTAATCCCCAGTGCTGCCAAAACCAAACCAAACCAAACAGAAAAGAGGCAACTTTTTCTCAGAGAAGCCTACATCCATGCTCTGAGGCATCTTTCCCAACCAAGCACCTCTATCCTTCTCTTAGCGCTCATGCTTAAAGTCTGAATTAAAAACATTCTCTAATAACACTAAAAGGGAAGAAACCCAACCCAGACATGACGCCTCACACTTGTAATCCCAGCACTCAAGAGATAGGAGGTAGGAGGATTTGCCTTGAGCAGGAGAGCTGTCTCAAAAGAAAGGAGAAAAATGAAATACAATGTTGGGTTTGTTTGTTTGTTTGTTTCCGAGACAGGGTTTCTTTGTGTAGTTTTGGTGCCTATCCTGGAACTCACTCTGTAGACCAGGCTGGCCTCGAACTCACAGAGATCTGCCTGCCTCTGCCTCCCAGAGTTTTGGGATTAAAGGCGTGCGCCACCACCGCCCGGCTAATGAAATACAATTTAACAATGAAGAAATCAACTGTTAAGCCTCAGATTCAGTCCAGCTAGTTACTCTCTGGTCTGTTTTAGAAGAGATGGCTCAATGATTCAAAGCACTGGCTGCTCTTGCAGAGGGCTGGGGTTCAATTCCCAGCACCCACACGGCAGCTCCCAACCATCTGTAACTCCAGTTCCAGGAATCCATCACCCTCTTCTCAACTCCGTGGGCACCACACACATATGGTGCACACCCACACACATACATACATGGAGGCAAAAGACTCATACAGGTAAAGTAAAAATAAATCTTCAGGAAAATAAACTTGGGTATTATACTCAACAGTAAAAAGTCAGTTCTTCAAAGATACAAGTCTTAGAAGAAAAAATAATCCAGAACTCAAACCAGAAATAGTCCAAAGGGGTTCATTCATTCACTGTATGAGTACAGACCGGTCATTCACAATTTAAGTGGAGACCAGTGAGCACACCTTGCCCTTGTCCTTACCTCAGAAGATACCCCAGAATCATTGTCTTCTCAAAACTGTTTCAGGCTTTATTTGTTTATTTATTTATACTCGGGTTTTGTGTTTTTTGTTTTTGTTTTTGTTTTTGTTTTTGTTTTGTTTTGTTTTTTTGAGGTTAGGTCTATGTATCCCTGGCTGGCCTCAAACTCACAGAGATCTGGCAGGCTTTGTTTAGAAAGGAACACTTGTGGCGCACTCATAAGGCAGAGGCTGGTGGATCTCTGTGAGGCCACCCTGGTCTACAGAGTGAGTTCCAGGACAGCCAGGGCTGTTATACTTGGGCCAAGTGTAATGACATTATAACATTATAACCCCAATATTTAGGAGGCGGGGGCAGGAAAATAGAGTTTAAAGCTAGCTAGCATGAACTACATGATGATTCCAAGGCCTGCCTGGGCTACATGATACCTTGTTTTAAAAAGGCACACACAAAAAAGAACACTTTTCTGACACCTTATCCCAATCATCCACCCCATCCTTGGAAAGAATGGAAAAGCGGCAGTCACCATACCCGGCTATTAAACTCAAACTTGAGAACAAAACTTTCAAGTTGCTCCACCAATACATTACACCTCAGGCGATTTAAGAAAATCGGAGACCTTCCCGAGAAACACATTCAGCTGCTAAAACAAGCCATAACCCCTCATACCTGCTTTCCAGAAGTCGTGGTAATGCACCTGCAGTGGAGAGCAAATCAGAAGTCACCAAGTAACTCCATCCAACCACAGGACTTGGGGGGTGAAAGGGGGCTCCACTAAAGCTTTTCAGGAAGGGACCTGCTGATTTGCAGTTTCTCTGTCTCTACACTTCTTATTTACCCTTTGAAGTGGGTACTAACAGCCCACTCCCAAACAGAGACCTTTTGTACTGGGCGCTACAGTCGATGATGCAAACACCTTGGCAAAGTTCAGTTTGGTGCCAGGATGAGCCACTGAAGGCATCTGCGGCTGCCAGAAGCCTGAACACACACACACACACACACACACACACACACACACACACACACACACGAGGGAGAA
>CABHPR010136255.1:0-57527 GCA_902168415.1 Peromyscus melanophrys
TGGGGGTAGAAGGGAGCCTGCCCTCTGGCCAGAACCTGGGGCCAAGGTGGGCAGGTCTTCCCAGGGGTGGCTGGTGCCCAGGGGTGGCTGGTGCCCAGGGACGTGATCTAGGGTGAGGGCGGGCACTCACCTTTGTCCAGAAGGGAAGTCCGGGGCAGGATGTGAGCTGGGGGCTGGTCTCTAAGTCTCAGGAAGTGGCGGGGGTCCCTTTGTCCAGAAGGAAAGTCCGGTGCAGGATGGGAGCTAGAGGCCGGTCTCTAAGTCTCAGGAAGTGGCGGGGGTCTCTGGGGATGATGGACTTGGGGGCAGGGCTTGGAGACTGCAGGGGATTTTGGAGAAAGGGGGCCTTCCCAGTAGGGGTGCGGGTAGAAGGGAGCCTGCCTGCTGGCCAGAACCTGGGGCCAAGGTGGGCAGGTCTTCCCAGGGGTGGCTGGTGCCCAGGGACGGGATCTAGGGTGAGGGTGGGCACTCACCTTTGTCCAGAAGGGAAGTCCGGGGCAGGATGTGAGCTGGGGGCTGGTCTCTAAGTCTCAGGAAGTGGCGGGGGTCTCTGGGCATGATGGGCTTGGGGGCAGGGCTTGGAGACTGCAGGATCTGCAGGGGATCTTGGAGAAGGAGGGCCTTCCTGGTAGGGGTGGGGGTAGAAGGGAGCCTGCCCGCTGGCCAGAACCTGGGGCCAAGGTAGGCAGGTCTTCCCAGGGGTGGCTGGTGCCCAGGGGTGGCTGGTGCCCAGGGACGGGATCTAGGGTGAGGGCGGGCACTCACCTTTGTCCAGAAGGGAAGTCCGGGGCAGGATAGGACTATCTACAGATTCAATGCAATCCCTATCAAAATATCAACACAATTCTTCACAGACCTGGAAAGAACAATACTCAACTTCATATGGAAAAATAAAAAACCCAGGATAGCCAAAATAATCCTGTACAATAAAACAACCTCTGCAGGCATCATGATCCCTGACCTCAAGCTCTACTATAGAGCTACAGTAATAAAAACAGCTTGGTCCTGGCATAAAAACTGACATGTGGACCAATGGAATCAAATTGAAGACCCTGACATTAATCCACACACCTATGAACATATAACTTTTGACAAAGAAGCCAAAACTGTACAATGGAAAAAAGAAAGCATCTTCAACAAATGGTGCTGGCATAACTGGATATCAACATGTAGAAGGCTTCAAATAGATCCATATCTGTCACTGTGCACAAAACTTAAGTCCAAGTGGATCAAAGACCTCAACATAAATCCAGTTACTCTGAACCTGATAGAAGAGAAAGTAGGAAGTAGTCTTGAACGCATTGGCATAGGAGATCACTTCCTAAATATAACACCAGTAGCACAGACACTGAGAGACACAATCAATCAATGGGACCTTTTGAAACTGAGAAGCTTCTTTAGAGCAAAGGACATGGTCAACAAGACAGAGTGACAGCCTAGAGAATGGGAAAAAGTCTTCACCAACGCCACTTTTGACAGAAGGCTGATATTCAGAACATATAAAGAACTCAAGAAATTAGACATCAAAATGCCCAACAGTCCAATTAAGAAATGGGCTATAGAACTAAATAGAGAATTCTCAACAGAGGAAGCTCAAATGGCTGAAAGACATTTAAGGAATTGCTCAACATCCCTAATCATCAGGGGAATGCAAATCAAAACAACTTTGAGATACCACCTTCCACCTGTCAGAATGGCTAAGATCAAAAACACTGAAGATAGCTTATGCTGGACAGGATGTGGAGCTAGGGGAACTCTCCTCCACTCATGGTGGGAATGCAAGCTTGGACAGCCTCTTTGGAAATATTATGGTGCTTTCTTAGAAAATTGGGAATCAATCTCCTCCAAGACCCAGCTATACCACTATTGGGCACATACCCAAGGAATGCTCAATCATACCACAAGGGCACTTGCTCAGCTATGTTCATAGCAGCTTTGTTTGTAATAGCCAGAACCTGGAAACAACCTAGATGCCCTTCAACTGAAGAATGGATAGATAAAATGTGATACATATACACAATGGAGTACTACTCAGCAGAGAAAAACAATGACATCATGAGGTTTGCAGGCAAATGGATGGATCTAGAAAAAATCATCCTGAGTGAGGTAACCCAGACTCAGAAAGACAAACATGGTATATACTCACTCATAGGAGAATACTAGATGTAAAACAAAGGATGACTAGACTGCTACTCACAACTCCAGGGAGGCTACCTAGAAAACAGGACCCCAAGAAAGACACAGGGATTACCCAATGACAGAGAAATGGATGAGATCTACATGAACAACCTGGATGTGAGTGGGGGTAATGAAGGGCAAGGGTCAAGGGAAAGGGAGCTTAGGGGAGCAGGAGTCCCAGCTGGATCAAGAACAGAGAGGGAGAACAAGGAATAAGAGACCATAAAAATGAAGACCACACGGAAATAGGAAGAAGCAAAGTGCTAGAGAAGTCCCCAGAAATCCACAAACATACCTCCACAGTAGACTACTGGCAATGGTCGAGAGAAACCCCAAACTGACCTACTCTGGTGATAGGATGGCCAAACACCCTAACTGTTGTGCTAGAAATCTCATCCAATGAGTGAGGGAAGCGGATGCAAAGATCCACGGTCAGGCCACAGGTGGAGCTCCAGGAGTCCAAATGGAGAGAAAGAGGAGGGATTGTATGAGCAAGAATTGTTGAGACCAAGATTGGAAAAAGCACAAGGACAAATAGCCAAACAAATGGAAACACATGAACTATGAACCAATAGCTGAGGAGCCCCCAACTGGATCAGGTCCTCTGGATAAGTGAGGCAGTTCATTAGCTTGAACTGTTAGGGAGGCACCCAGGCAGTGGGACCAGGACCTGTCGTTAGTGCATGAGCTGGCTGTTTAGAACCTGGGGCTTATGCAGGGATACTTCGCTCAGCCTGGGAGGAGGGGACTGGACCTGCCTGGGCAGAATCTACCAGGGTGAACTGAATCCCCAGGGAAGTCTTTGCCCTGGAGGAGATGGGAATAGTGGTTGGGCTAGGAGGATGGTGCCGGAGGGGGGTGGTGGGAGGGGGGGAGGACAGGGGAATCCATGGCTGATATGTAAAATTAAATTAAATTATGAAATTTTAAAAAAATGTTAAAAAAAGAAAAATCAAAATGTCAGCTGTTTTAATCATGGCAAACAAATCACTTAAAAAGGGATTGCAGATAGGCAATCCTCAAAACAATATTTTTTTCTAGGAATAATCCAAATAGAGGGGCCCTCCCTTCTGGAGTATGCAGAAGGTGTGGCAAAAGCCAATTGTGAACCAATGAATGCATATTAACAAGGAACAGAAGGGTAACCCTTAGCCATTATGAAACATCTTGGGAGGGCCTCTCACAGGCCCCCATGTGAAATTTGTTTCAGTCACTATGGTGGAAACTCTTTCCAAGAGCAATTAAAAGACGTAATGCATATTGTAAAACAACCATATTGTTCTGGATAATAGAAAATCTTTAGAAGGCAAAAGAAAACTTTCAGAAGAAAGTATAAAACAAATGTCATAAAGATTAGATTTGAATAAGAGAGACCTCCTGTTTAGAAGAGGTGACAGTTCATCCACCATTTAATCTAACTAACTTACAAAACTAACAAATTGCTTTTCATTTGATCAGATATAACTTGCCAAAAGGGAAACTCCCCAAATTTAGGCTTGGGGAGTGTTTTGTTTTTGTCTTTCCAGGAAAATAAAAACAACCATCTTGAGGAATTTAAAGACCTTTGGAAAAATAAACATCCAAAGAAGAAGGGAGAACTATTTGGATAAAATTACCAAGAAAAGGAATAATCTGACCTAATGTGATCTCTGAAGTCTCCACAAAGCTAATGGCACCCCACAATAATGATTCCACCTGGACTATGGTAACACCACTAATTTACTAACACTACCTAAAGATTGGCTTTGGACTACAAACTGCTAAGGACAATTTCAAGGTGACTAGCTGAGATGATCCAGCTTCACAGACTACTCTACCCAGGACTTGAGACAAGCCTTTAACTCTTCCATTACACAGAGACTGGACAACAAACAATACAGCTTGCTCTCCCAGGACTTGACAATTATCCAAGTTTTTTCAGGGTCCCCTAAAGATGCTGTTGACTCCAAACAGCAGGAAGTAATTTTAAGAATATGACACCCACATTCCAAAGACATGGAGTGGATATTTTTGATTGTTCAGTGGGTTATGGATATCAGTCATCCTTCAGGGCAGTTAGTTACAAGTGGTTACTGGTAATGATCAGGAAAAAAGCTGAACAAAGGAGATTAGATTCAGGGATCTTGTTCTAAAAAGAACAAGGGGCATATAGGAATAGGATGAAAAGGCAGATTATTGAATCTACTTTTTGACCAAAAAGTAACTACTAATTTTAAATATTTTACATTGGCTTACATTTTGTATATTAATACAAATTTGACGTTATTTTTGTTATAATATATATATATATATATATAATAGAAATGATAGGATGTAGCATGAATCTTAAAAGTCTTATTAATAAAATCAAACCTGAGGCCAGTTATTGGGGTGAACACTGGAAGGTCAGAGAGACAGAATAAGCCACAGCTATCTCACCTTGCCAGATCCTCAGCTGGTCTTGTTTCCTCAGACTGGAAGCCTCTATGTCCTCATATCCGAATGACTCTCAGCTGAACTGCTGCTTGAAAACCTGAATGCTTAACCAGGCCAAATGTTTCTCCAGGCCAAATGCTTCTCCAGGTCAAATGCTTCTAGTTTCTGGTCCTCATGCTTTATATACCTTTCTGCTTTCTACCACCACTCCCTGGGATTAAAGGTGTGGGTCACCATGCCTGGCTGTTTCCAATGTGGCCTTGAACTCACAGAGATCCAGAGGGATTTCTGTCTCTGGAATGCTAGGATTAAAGGCATGTACTACCACTGCCTAACCTCTGTTCAATATTGTGGCTGTTCTGTCTCTGACCCCAGATAAGTTTATTAAGGTACACAATATTTTGGAACACAATACCACCACATTGTATAAAAAGATACATTATTGAATATACTTTGAATCCAAAAAGGCAACTACTAGTATTAAATATTTTACATTGGTATGGATTTTTGTATATCGATACAAATTTAAGGTTATTTTGATTATAACATACTGTAGATATATTCCTACTCTTGTTCATGGTATTGTACCTATACTGCTCATCTAACAATGTAATGCGAATTTCTAGTCCTTGAAAGTTATTATTACAAACTATTTAAGATAATAATGGAATGCAGGTTAGTAATTAGTCAGCTTTACAATCAAACTTGTAGTCATGTTAGGTATGTTTTCAAGGTCAATCAGATATATTTTAGATAGACAGGTGGTCTTCAAACACTTCAGAGAGCTACATAAAATGGCATTTAAGAAGTTTTAATAGCATCAGGGTTTTTTATGACAATGAGACACATCTGCCCCTGGCAGCATCAATCTGCTTCAGAGAAGATGATGGGCATCAAAGAAACTCCATATGGAGTTTACTTCCTTTGTGGCAAAAGTCAGCCATTGGGCAAGAAAGTGCCCTTGCCTCAACTGCTGACAGTTGCCATCCAAATTGGACAAGCAGGACAGAAAAGAAAGTGACTGCCAAAATTTGCCAGAAAATATCGGACAGTCCTTCAAAATTCCTGCTTCACAGAAAAGTCTGTCAGATATTCTAGGCCTATAGGCTGAAGGTGGATGCCCCACCATTGCAGAGGATCCTTGGGTGACTTTCCAGGAAGCCAGAAGTTTCTGTCATTTCTTAGTTTTGGAAGTCGTTTGCTCTACACTTCCTGTTTACTCGGGTAATATTATATCCTTCTTAGGTATCTGATGGAGTTGAAGACTATATTTATAGTTTTCCTTTTTAATAAATTCAGAAAGACACTCACAAAAGAGGTGTAAAGTGTATAAGTTTGAGAGACATCTAAAGATCATTTTGGATTGGTAATGCAAATTAGGATAGAAAGTGAATTAGGTACAATACTTTGGACTCACCAAGATAGGATAGACAATGGAGCATTTTCTCTGAAGTTGTCATATGCTAATGGACTAGACATTGTTAATATAATTATTACCTGTATATACTTGTATGTTGTTATTGTACTTATTGTATATAGCTTTTCTATATTAGTTAAAACCTTCATTTTTTGTTTAGACAAAAAGGGGGGAAGTTATATGATATTTTATTTTTGTTCTTACAAATAAAACTTTTCTGGAGATCAGGGGTAGAGCGGTAGAGCTAGCCACTAGTTAACAATAAAGGCGGGGCAGTGGTAGCAAATACCTTTAATCCCAGCACTTGGTAGGAGGAAGCAGGAAAATCAAGAGTTCAAGGCCACCCTGGACTAACCAAGACTGATCCAATTTGAGAGAGAAACAGAGACTGGCGGTGGTGATACATACCTTTAATCCCAGCACTTTGGAGGCTCATGCTTTTGATCCCAGCACTAAGAAGGTGGAGACAGGAATATGAGGTAGGTGGAGACAGTATCTTGGCCCCATTCAGTCTGAGGATTCATAGAGACAGGATGGCCCATTCAGTTTGAGGATTCATAAAGGCAGGATCTCCACAATTCTGTCTGAGGACTTAGAGAGACAGGATCTCCCCTATTTGGTCTGAGATTTTGTAGAGGTAAGAAGTCTCTAGTGGCTAGCTGCTCTGCTTCTCTGATCTTTCAGCTTTCACCCTCATACCTGACTCTAGGTTTTTATTGTCAAGACTCAACAAACAGAGATGGGCCTGTTTTCTTGGCTTTCCTTCTCTCTACTTCTCTGGGTTGCTTTACCTCTTTACATCACCAATGTTCATGTTGGATTGAATTGCTCAAAACTACCAAGGCCTATAATACCTTACAATGACCGTAAAAAACCATTAGGTTCATCAAAGATACTAAAGCCCCATACAATGACCAGGGTCCCTGTTGAATTAATCTCATTCATAAGACTATCATGAACACAGGCCCATTGATTTCTGGGAACTGGACATCAGATACCCACTACAATATACACTTCCATCAATTACTCTATAAACTGTTACTTTATCAGAACCTGGTATTAACAAGAACTCCAAAATATGAATAAAAATAAACAAATAGCCCAGAAAAATGTTTGTATTGTCATGTTACTTTGAACCCAGCTGAGATACAACAAATAGATTATACTGACTACAGCAACTGAAGTACCAATGCACACTCTCCTAGTTAGCTTTTCTCAACATAACACAAACCAGAGTCCTGAGGAAAGAGGAAACCTCAATTCAGTGGTTGATTCCCTGAATTTAGTTTCTGGGATTGACTGTGGAAGATGATCTTCAATAATAATTGATAGAGAAGAGTCCACTCATTGCTAGGTAGTACCATATAAATGCCGTTGGACTGGAATATATAAGAACATTTGCTGAGCATGTCTAAAGATGCCTGCCAGTAAGCAACAATCCTCTGTGATCTCTACTTCGGTTTCTTCCTCAATTTCTTGCTTTGGATCCCAGTTTTGGATTACCTCACAATTGTCTATAAAGTATAAGGAGAAAGACACTGAATCCTTCACCAATTTAATTTTTCTCAGTGCTTTATCATAGTCATGGAGAGGCAAATGAGAACACACACACACACACACACACACACACACACACACACACACACACCAAAACAAAAATTCTCATGATTCTAATCACATTAAGAATCACATTAAGAATGGAATCCTCAGCCTAAACTGTAAACACCAGGAAAGTGTTGAATAATCAATTTAAACACAAAAAGAGACAGACAGCTAACCTACGTTAGTATATCCACCACGAGTACCTCCTCAGTTAAAGGAAAAGTAGAACTTTCCTGGAACACACATACTACAGGAATTAATACTCACTGAGTCATCACTTGAGAAAATGACCTGAAGATGACCTATGCACTTAGGGGAGAGAAGAACACCCCCATGAAGCCACAGGAAGAAATAAACTACATTACAAGAGTAAAGAAGCAAATAACTGTTTGGGCATTGAAAAATACCACAGCATTCACAGTAATTAACACTCACCCATTATCTGATTAATCTGATTAATCTCTGATTAATAATGGGCTCAACTATCTATGAAAAACTTCAAAGTTACACCTGATGGAAAACCATGTAGGCTGCATGCAGACCTTCTCTTCTCTCTCTAATCCCCCGATCCAATACCACAAACTCATACCTAGCTCTGTAACAGAACACACTTGCAAGATTTGCCTCTGCACCCTGCTACCATTTCCTGTGGTTCCCACAGATATGGCCCTTGGGCAACAAGTAGGCAGAAAGGAGACCCACAACTCTCAGAGATTCAATCCCCCAAGTCTCCTCTCCAGCTATGTAACAGGAAACCTGTTGTGGTCTCCCTTTCCTCTCTGACCCCATCCTCAAGAGATCACAAGGACCTCTACTAACCTTCCAACCAAAAATCAACCCAGTAGCCCAGTATCCAACATAAGCAGACATTCCCTCTGAATACTCCAGTGAGTAGGCTAGGAAAACAGGCAACTGGCAAAAATTGCAATATCTGAAACCCCAGAGAGGAAAAAGAAACCAAGGAACAAATCATCCACTTAAAAAAACAAATTCAGAAATCTGCACCTAGAACTTATACTCATCTCAAACCCAGATGCTTAAAGGCCAGCAGAATGACACAGAGAATGATAGTCAGTGTGACAAGTCCCCACTAGATCCCAGCTATTCTTCCACAGAAGGCACTGAATATTTAAACATAGCTTGTGTACATGCAAAAACAAAAAATAAACAAACAATAAAAAACTGTTAAATAAAAATAAAGATGATAGAGGTCCTCAAATAAATCCCTTAACCAAGTCCAGGATAAAATAATTAGAAGGTGTGAACGAATCCAAAACACACAAAAAAGAATGGAAGATAAAAAATGAAACTGGGAACACCCACCCAACTCGGCCCCAGTTGCCGGCCAGTGGGCAGGGCTCCTGCAGGAAGGCCCTCCACTCACCAAGACCCCCCCAGAGGACCCTGCAACCTACACACCCTGCCCCCATACCAATTTGCCCAAGACCCCAGCCACTTCCTGAGGCTTGGAAACCAACCCACAGCTCTCAGCAGGCCTAGAGGTGAGTGACTCTGTTCATACCCAGTGAGTCTTGCCCCTAGGACCCATCCCTGGGCCCCAGCCATTCCCCCAGGAACACCCCAACTTGGCTTCAGTTGCCAGCCAGAAGCCCCCCACCTCACAAAGTAAGGAAATGGAGCTAGGAGCTATGCTGCTTTTTGGCTTTACTGGCTCCTTTGGGAAAATACTTTATATTGCTTAATAGCTGTGCAAGAATTTTTGCTAAGAGCTTTATGGCCATTCAATATGGTAATTTCACCCTCAGCCTGAAGCAAAGCTCTTTGGTAGAGCAAATCAAAAATACTGCTGTAACAGAAACGTTTGTCTGAATTGAAGCCCTTAGGGGAGCTATTATGAATTTGGGTAGAGGGACAGCCTCTAGATAAAAACCATTTACCGCTGAGAGTGCATCTATGCTAGTTCCTGAATAGTTAAGAGAACTCAGCAACTTTGGGGTGTTACAACTCCATAACAACAACACTCACTAAATCCCAGTGTTGTATATCAAAGTTGACTATAAGAGACTCTTCTTAATAGTTCTATAGTATAAGTTTGGTAGAACTCTTTTAGATGTTTGCTAAGTTAGCTATATGCTAATAGATCTATAGAATTTCTTTAAGACATGTAGTAATAAGCTTGTAAGAAGTAAATAAATAAATATATTTGCTAAGGTAGTCCTAT
This sequence comes from Peromyscus melanophrys, assembly GCA_902168415.1. Lineage (NCBI taxonomy): Eukaryota > Metazoa > Chordata > Mammalia > Rodentia > Cricetidae > Peromyscus > Peromyscus melanophrys. The sequence goes on from CABHPR010136255.1 coordinate 9,795, forward strand.
AGAGTTTCTTAAAAAAAAATATTAGCTTGTAAGAAGTACAAATAAGTATATGTTGATATGCTATATGTGATTTTTGTAAAAAAGTGTAAATGTTAAGTGTGAGTCTATGCTTAATGTATATGGTGAAAAAGTGTAAATGTTTGAATGTGAGTCTATGCTTCATATATCAAGTTGGCATTCTGAGTGTTTTCAATAGCTCTAGAAGCTGCTAAGAAGCTAAGAATTACAGACACCAGAACCAGTATAACAACCACAGACAGGCATCCACTACTAAGACCCATTGGAAAATCAACGCAACATAGAAAAACCTGAGCTAGCAGCAACAATGATACAATTTAAAATGTTACTGTAACTAAAAATGCCTTTGGCTTGAGAACAAAAGCTGCAGAGACGCTTGTTTGAACTAAAATTGTTAGCTGCAAAAAGTTTTTGGTTGTAAAACGTTTCTTCATATTTGGAAGGCTGGTACCAGAATTTATTATTTAAATTTTGGGACTTAAGAAATGAACAATAGTGCTTTCATTGCAATGGGACAATTTTGAATTCACTTATGGTGATGATCTAGGAACTGTTTTCTGGAATTATTTGTGTTAAAATGGAACGTTTAAATGAAGAAACTTATTATTTCTACCTAGGCTCAAGATGCAGTTTTGCATATGCATATATGTTTTATTAACTGTGGTGATTCATGAATTTTGTGTTCAAAATGGAACTTTTTTGGAACTGTTTATGTAAAAATGGAATTACTTATGGAACTGGTTTTGTGTTACAAATCAAACTGTTTAAATGAAAAAGTTTGGGTTTTCTTCTAACTAGGTTTGAGATTTTGTTTTTAAAAAATAATTATAAAGAAAGGGGGAATGATGAGTGAATTAAGGTTGAGTGTATTGATATTAATGCGCCCTGGTTTGAAGTTAAGAAAATATTTAAGTTTGATGTGAATACATCAGAAGATTTTCTTCTGTTCTGTTAGCAAGAAATTCAAATGGTTCTGTTACAAGGTTGCTTTGAGATGTATGACTGGAAGAATTGTAACTAAGTATAGCAATATTTATGTTAACCTACTAATGTTAATGATGAAGCTAAGGGTATCTTTAGGTTTGCAATTGCATTACGAAATATTTTTAGAAAGGGCTGGATGCAGCTAAGACTGCTGTAGTCACCTTGGACCCAATCCAAAAAAGAAATGCCATCTTTATCATCCTCTACTCCCATACTGGGAGATGTGACAACTATGGAGATTGCTATGAGCTATTAATGAGTTGTTTTTATATATTAAGAAAGGGGGACCTGTGGGAGCCCATTTTCAGGTTTCCTGGTGGCTTTACCCAGCAGGTCTGCATAGAGAGGATGATTGGACCATGGGCCTGAGTGCAGGTGTCTGAGATGGTCTGTACTTGGCTGCACTGAGGGGAGGTCTTTTGCTCCACCCCTTGCCATTTCTATAAATATCCTAAGGCAGACACAGTCAGGGCCCGATGGAATAGGTTCCAAGCCCTTTTAAGGCTCTCCTGTATTTTCTATCTTTGTCTCCCCCTCTAATCCTTCTATCTAATATTTCCTACTGCTCCTACTCAAGAGCACTCTGGGGAAATGTGGGGGTGGTGGGTAGCACCCCCCACAGTACAGTTAACAACGCATGAAAGGAATTGATGATTCTCAAGTACACTTTGACAATAGACATAGAGTTGAAGAGTTTGGAGTTTGCCCAGTTGGTACTTTCATCACTCTTTTATCCAATATTTTCTCACTTTGCTTACTTTTGGAACAGTAATGTATATCATTATATCCTGGAAGTATGAGATCTGTTATTTCATTTGGATTTCACAAGGGTTTCATTTAGGAGATTGCCATGAGAATCAGAAGAGATGTTGACCTTTGGAGTGTTAAACAGTGTGGACACCATGGGTCTTTTGAAGTTGGTCTAAGTACATTTTGAATTATGAAAAGGGGACAAGCCTATGGGGGCCAGTGAGTGAAATGTGGTATTTTGAGGAAAAATGGCCCCAATAGGTCCATAGAGAATGGCATCATTAGGAGCTATAGCCTTTGGAGTAGGGGTGGTTTGGTTGGAGAAAGTATTTCATTAGGTGGTAGACTATGAGGTCTGAGAAGCTCAGGCCAGTTCTCTGCCTCCTGCTTATAGGTCACATATAGTATTCTCCATTCTAGGTATAGCTTTAATATCCAGATGAATCTCTGTAATATACTCTTGTGGCCCACAAGACTGGTGGACCCATCAAAATCCCTAAATAAGTCAGGCTGTTCCTAAGATAAAGTGTTGCACTTTGCAAATTGACAAGGCCACATTGCTTAGGACAACAACCCACACACCAACTAAATATGGAGATGTCAACCTGGTGCCTACATGGAGCCTTCTTAATCTCTACAATCCAGTGCCTTTGGCGTGGGAAGGTATTCAGCAGGCTGATGAAAGAAAAATGTGAAAAACCAACACAGCGACAAACCTTTTGGCCTATAATCTGTCTTGCCTGCAAATTATGATAGAGCAATGGTGACAGGTTATGTTGCCAACCCATGTCTGATTTAATTTAAGGCACATACCACAAGGAGAAACACATACCCAACACTGCCTGTGTAACCAAGAACTAGAAATTAGATAGTCCAGAGTCGTAGGCTAAAACCAAACACTACTGGTCCAAATATAAATTTTTTAAAAAATCAATAAAATGACTCCCGATGGTATACTGCACTTTCATTTCTCAGTGCCTTATACACTCATCATCAGAGAGGTCTCAACTGGCAGCAAATGGAATCAGATGTAAAAACCCAGAGCCAGACATTATGGTAGAGAGAGTCTATATGGGAGGCCTCCATCAAATACATCCTCTAAAAGGTAAGGGAATCACATGGAATAGAAGGAAAAAAGAGCCACAGGGCTAGAAGACTACAAAATAACAAAGCCCTCTGGATCAACAAGTCCAACGAATATAAACTCAGAGAGACTGAAGCTGCAGTAGCCTACAGTCTACCTTAAGGCCACTGTGTACAAATTATAGCTATTTGCTTAAAATTTCATGGTACTCTGAACTCTGAGAACAAGTGGGCTTCTGACTCTTGTGCCAGCAGTTGGGACCCCTTCCTCACATTGGTTAGCCATGTTCAATTTGGTTATAATAGGTATCCCTTCATCTTATTATACTTTATTTTTTTCATACTTGGTTGTCTCTTGAAAGCCTGTTCTTTTCTAAAGAGAGACAGAAAGAGAGTAGATATTGAGAAGTAGGAATGCAGGAATGAATTAGACACAGTAGAGGGTAGGGAAACTAAAATCACTATAGGTTTTTAGAGAAAACAAGTTCTTTTCAATGAAAAGAAAATAATTGATCCGTCCAGCAGGTCAGGTTATTCGAGGGTCTCGAGGAGGGATCCACCTGAAAACCAATGGGGGTGAGAGGGAAAGGGAGCCAGGCGCATAAAGAAAGACAGAGTCAGTCTGAGTCGCGTCAAGGCTCCGTTTATTGACTGGATGTTGAGGCTTATAAGCAGGGCTTCAGGCAGGGAGGGGGAGCAGAGAAAGGAGAGTGGAAAATTTTCAGAAGAAGTCAGGGTGGTCGGGGCGAGGTCTCTTTGGTCCCAGGCTTCTGCAGCTGGCCGATTACTGTTTGAGGCCTTATCTAAACATACATTTTGTGGTTAGGCCAAGGGCGTCCTGTTTTGAGAGACTCCAAAAAGCAGGAAATTCTAAAGATAACAGTCCTGGGTCAAACAGTCCTGGGTCAGTCTCCAACAATTCCCCCTCTTTTCTTTAAAAAGACCATGTTTGTGCGGTCAAGTTTTAAGAGGTCTGGGGGGTCTGAAGGGATGGCTTCTGGAGAATCACAGAGGCCCCGTCCCTCTATGCTATGAGAAGAGAGGTCCGGGAGGCAATGTCTCCCCAGATTCAAACACTACAGGCATCCCCGTGGTGCGGAAATCAGCGGACCGTGCAGTTTTGGGAGGGAATGGAAATTGCCGAGCGTCGGGTTATTACTGCACAACCATTATGCAATGGGGCATGTAATCCAGACTCTCGGGTTATTAGGGCACCCACGTCCCCAGTCTGTGCAGTCACAGCTGCACTCCAGCCATGCCTGGAGCTTCCCCTCACACAGGGGCGGCCTCGCCCAAGTCAAGGGGTCTGTGTGGAGTATCTCCATCATGGTCCTAATAGGACCAGGGGGTGTTAGGACTCGAGGACACTGAACCTGAGTCTTTGAGGAGGCTCCTGGCCGCTCTCCTCTGTATCTAGCCTATGATAATGAATCGAAATATGCTGTGGTAAGGCCAAATCAATCTGACTTTTGATAAATTGAGTCAACTGCTGAAAAGCCCAGGGACCAAAAGTAATGAGAAGGAGAAAGACAATTAAGGGGGCTAGAATGGTAGGCAGCAAGGTGGAGAGCCAAGGGGACCCTTGTAGCCAATTTTCAAACCACCCGTGTTGATTTTCAAATTCCCTTTTTCTTTGAGCTAGCCTTTCTCTTAATTTTTCCATTGATTCCCTAACAATACCAGTATGATCGGCATAAAAGCAGCATTCTTCCTTTAGGGCAGAACACAAACCTCCCTCCTTCAGGAACAACAGATCTAGACCCCTTCTGTTTTGTAGTACTACTTCTGAAAGTGAAGTGAGTGATTTTTCAAGGGCTGAAATGGATCTTTCTATAGCCTCTAGATCGGTGGTCATGGCCATCTGTAGCTGCATCAGGTGGTTGTTTTGTACAAGAGTAGTGGTTCCAGTACCAATACCCACAGCAATGCCTCCAATACCTAACAAGAGGGCAATGGTCATAGATACAGGCTCTCGAGTGTATCTGCCTCTTCGTTCAAAGAATTCTATCACTGAACTTTCCTCATGATATGAGACACGAGGCCATAGTTGAACAAGTACACAGAATTATTAAATATCTGAGCAGACAAACAGGGGGTTAATCCGGTGTTGCAGGCCCAATAGGACCCATTGGGTGCCTCAAGATAGTAGCTTCCCTTGGTAGGTATTGTTGTCTGGTTGCAGAGATGCTTATGGGTTGAGGGGACCTTGCCCAAGCAGAGGCCCTGTCCAGAAACTTCAGAAAGCGTCAGCCTATGGGGTTGAGTCTGACATTTGCTGCTTGGGGAAGTCTGATTGATGGCATCAGTTTGAAAAGTGATTCCCTCATAATAAGGGGGGCTGGAGGTAAGACAAAGCCAGCAATCCAGTGTCTTATTAGGGTTTGTGGCATTTAGGGCTATATAAGCCCCTTGGACCAAGTCAAATAGCCTATTTTTGGTCTTTTGTTGGGGAGCTGGGGTGGTACTAGGCAAGGGGGAAGAGGGGAGAAAGGATGTACTGCTACGCATAGGCCCTGGCGTGGCTGCTCCCTTGGCTGGGGCTGGGATCTTGCTCTGTGTATTAGGAAGGACCGGATTAGGCCCAATGGGGATAGTGTTGGGATTTTCTACCTTTAACTGTATCTTGAATATAACACCAGCGTCAAAGCCATCTAAATACCATCGGAGGCCCCATGTTCTCCCGGAGGGACAGCCTTGGAAATCCTTACCCTTTTGGGTAAAGGAAATGTTGAGGGGCAGGCTTTTTCCATACAGGGGCTGTAACTCTGTTTTGTTGGAGTAGCATTGACTCCTTTTTAGGTAGCCCCGAGAGACTGTTATAAGGTCCCACGAAGAGGAGGGCCCCCAATATGCTGCCCCAGTGGTCTCGCATGCCCAGGCTTTGCAAAAGAACTCTTCATATCCCCCACAGCGGGCAGCAGTGGAACGATCTCTACCGTCTTTGGGGCAAACATAAAAATCATATGTGGACAAAAGACAATGGGTGGCGGGGGTGGCGCATCCAGGACCTTTGGTTGGGGGAACCCCAAAGCTGGGCTTAGGACCCTGGCCAGAGAGCTTGTCAGGCTCGGCCTCTGGTATATCCCAGGAATCCAATCCTGCTGCCAATTGACAAAAATCTGGGGTAAGAGGTGGCCACCACAAAAAAGGGGCATGATTGGCAGTCATTTGCCAGACCGTATCCCCAGTTTGTGAGATGACCTGCCAAGTGAGTTTCTTAACAGCGTGGGAGCTGGCCCTGGCCATAGGGATAGCAAGCAAAATTTAAAAAAAAAAAAGGAACAGCATAGAGGCGGGTTCTCCGGATCTCGGGACGAGCCAGAAGAGCGATGAGGTCATTCATGGTCCTTTTCTTTCCTTGGGCCGCAGAGGCACCTGCAAAAGAAAGGAATCGTGTCTCAGGGCTAGTTCCTGGACCCAAGGTTATTATTTATTTTTATGGGGCATTTTTTACCGAGTAGGGTTTAATTAACCTTGCGGGCAACCAACGGGCCCCATTTTCCTTGGTGTCATAGATGCATGCGGACCCTTTTCCCCAGATTAACACTGGGTCTGGGCCGTTCCATTTACTAGTGATGGGATCTCTCCATAAAACTTGGGCATAGCCTTGGCGAGTTTCTGGGTGCCAGTGCCGTTCGGCTGCAGATTTTCCCAGGCCGTCTAAAGTTAAGAAATTTAACACAAAGAGGGCATGTGCAAGCAACATTTTTTGGTTCCCCTTGGTAGGGAACAAGGTTTCCTGTGAGCTGAGTTTACTAATAGTATTCTTTAAGGTTTGGTGAGCCGTTCCACAATACCTTGTCCCTGCGGGTTATAAGGTATTCCAGTGACATGCTTTATCCCCAATTGCAAGCAGAATTGCCTAAACTTATTGCTAGTGTACCCCAGGCCATTGTCAGTTTTTATGCATTTTGGCTGTCCCAGCACAGTGAAAACATGTAGCATATGATTGATGACATCCTTAGTGGCCTCCCCACTGTGAGCAGAGGTGCTGATAAACCCGCTGAAGGTATCGATGGTGATGTGTACATATTTCAGTTTTCCAAAGGAAGCGACATGGGTGACATCCATCTGCCAAATCTGTCCTGGAACAAGCCCCCTGGAATTTACCCCATAATGGGGCTCAGGCAAAAACACTAGGCAGTTTTTGCAGCTTTTAACAATTTCGCTAGCCTGTTCTCTGGTGAGTGAGTATCTTTGTCTCAAGGTCTGGGCATTAAGGTGATGTAATCGGTGGGCTTTGTGGGCAGCCACGATCTGGTCTTGTTTTGTAAGTAAAACTAGGGGTGAGCATGTAGCAGCATCTGCAAGTTCATTTCCTAGTGCCAGGGGTCCGGGCAGGCCAGTATGGGCACGAATGTGTCCGATAAAAAAGGGCTTTGACCTTTGGCGGATTAATCTCTGAATCTTTGAAAACATCTCAAAAGTTGGGGTGTTTGGCTGAATTACTGGCACCATTTCCAGGACCTGCAGGGCTCCCACCACATATCTACTGTCTGAATACAAGTTAAGGGGTCATGTCTCAAATGCTTCGAACACCACTAGAGCGGCGTAAAACTCCACCAACTGAGCAGAATTAAAGGGTGTTTTCATAACTTTTGTTGTTGGTTATAGACATAGGCAGCTTGACCATTCTTTGATCTGTCTATAAACACTGTGCAAGCATTGGGAATTGGCTTCAGCTTTGTATTTTTGAGAAAGAGGAAGGGGGTGAAAGAAAAATACTATAACAACTTATCACTAGGCATCAGGGTATCGAATTTTCCCGCATAGGAACAAACAAGTGTAACCCATTCCGGGTGATGTATAGATAGCCATTCTATGTTTACTTTATCATACAGGATAGTGGTAACATCAGGCTCCTTCCCGAAATATCTAGTGGAAGTTCTTATTCCCAATATCACTAGTTGGCACACTAACAAGGGATACAAAGGAAGGACTCTTCTTTTAGCAACCGGGAGGTGTACCCAAAGTAAGGGCACAGACTCTTGCCATAACAGACCAGTGGGGGCAAACTCTGTAGAGAAGACTATTAAATGCAGGGGTAAGGCAGGAGAGAAAAAACTTTATTGAGTACCTTTTCCGCCTCCATGGTGAGGTGGCGAGGAGAGAGGGGATCAGAATCTCCTTTGAGGATGTCTTCAAGAGGACGCATGTCCCCTTTTGTCATTTTTAAGTAAGGCTGCAGCCATTGGATATCTCCCAATAGTTTTTGAAAGTCATGGAGGCAGAGCAAAGTATCCCTCCTGATCTGAATCTTTTGAGTATAGAGAAGCTCAGGATGTAGTTCGAACCCCAGAAACAGAAAAGGAAACTGTGTCTGAATTTTTTCCGGGGCAATGCGAAACCCTCTATCTTGTAAGGCTCGTACCAAGCTTTGCGCTACTAGATGTGTCTTTTCCACTGTCTCAGCAGCAATCAACAAATCGTCCATGTAGTGGATAATATAAGCCTCAGGAAACTGTATTCTAATTGGGTCAATGGACTGGGCCACAGATTTCTGACAAAGAGTGGGTGAATTGGCCATTTCTTGGGGCAGGACCTTCCATTGAAAGCGTGGATTTGGTCCAATCTGATTAGTAATGGGAATAGAAAAAGCAAATCTTTTACAATCAGCAGTATGAAGGGGAATAGAAAAAAAGCAATCTTTAATATCAATAACTATTTTGGCATGTCCTCTAGGGACGGCTACAGGAGAGGGTAGCCCTGGTTGCAATGCCCCCATGGGCATCATGGTTTTGTTAACTTCTCTAAGATCCTGTAACAACCTCCATTTTCCAGTCCTTTTTTTGATGACAAAGATAGGAGTATTCCATGGGGAGGTAGAGGGTTCGAGGTGCCCTTGGTCTAACTGTTCCTGCACTAACTGAAGGGCAGCTTGGACCTTCTCTTGAGGCAGGGACCACTGGTCTATCCACACCGGGTCATCTGACTTCCATGTTATTTTGTCGGCGTGGCATGCAGGGAGAGCAGTGGTCTTTAGGAAAAAAGGTCTGTAGAACTCGTACCCAATCCTTTTCTGTCTAATTTTGGCTTAGGCATAACGGGTTGCGTGGGCCCTTGTTCATGTTTCCCCAGACCTTTTTCTGGCAAGAAACCCGTTTTTAACATCATTTGTGTCACTTTGTCGTTAGGGCTCATCATGATGACCCCCATCTGAGTCATAATGTCACGGCCCCACAGATTAACTGGCAATCCCTCCACCACAAAAGGCTTCATGTTCCCTGTGTTTCCCTCGGGATCTTTCCATTGTAATATTTTTGAACTTTGAAGGGTATTTTGTGTCTGCCCTATCCCTTTTTAGATGGATGGCTGTGGGCTCCAATGGCCATGCGGCGGGCCAGTGTCCTCTCGAGATAACGGTAACATCAGCACCAGTATCCAGAAGGCCAAGGAAGGGCTTCCCATCTAACAGAAGTTTTATAGTGGGTCGGCTTTCAGTCAGTTGCTGCACCCAGAATATGTCGGATGAGCCGGGACGGGAGGAACCACGGGAGGAATGTTTATGTTGAAATTCCCCAGTTAATGGGAGTGGCAGGGCCTGAGCTATTCGTTGACCCATGGGAATAGTGAGTGGGCCTCGAGAGGCTGAAGCCAAGAATTTTATTTCTCCGTGGTAGTCGCCATCAACTATGGACGGGGTGATTGTGAGCCCCTGTATCGAACTGGAAGCTCAGCCAATGACAAGGAAGAACATGCCGGGTGGGGGAGGACCAAAAACCCCAGTTTCTATTACTACTGTTCCCTCTTCTGGAGTTACAATTCGGGTGGCGGAGGAACAGAGGTCCAATCCTGCGCTGCCTGGGGTGGCTCTAGATAGGCTTGAGCAAGGTGAGTTAAACTGCCCTGAGGACATGTAGTTCCCTGTTGCTGAGGGTGGGCGAAAGGGTTGTTGGTTCCCAACTGGAGAGGAGATGGTCGCTGCGGAGGGGGGCCCCGGGCTGGGGCCCTCAGCCCGTTTCCCTGGACCGCAGTCAGGGGTTGGCCTGCACTATCATATTTGGAGCGGCAATCGCTAGCCCAGTGCCATCCCCGCCTACATCGGGGGCATATCCCCGGGGCTGGACCGCGAGGGTCAGAGTTGGGGAAAGAAGTCCCAGGATTGGGGTTGGTGGGACACTGGCGAGCGAAGTGGCCTGGGGCTCTGCATTGAAAACAATTCCTGGCTCCTCCTGATTTCCCGGCCATGGGCTGAACGACAGCACCTATGGCTAGACTAATGGATTTTGAAATTTTGTGTTCAAAAGAGTCTACTTCACTGCACAGCTTAATCATTCCATTAAGGTCCATAGTTTTAGTTTTGCCCCTCAAGGCGGCTGTACAGGCTGCATTGGCATTTTCTAAAGCCAGTTGTTTAACCATGATGTTTTCAGCACCATCCTCACCCAAGATCCGCTCAGTGGCTTCTAATAGTCTGGCTACAAATTGAGCATAAGGCTCATTAGTTCCCTGTATTATTTTGGACAGTGAGGTGCTGGCCGACCCCATGGAGGGGACGGCCCGCCATGCCGCTAGGGCTGCTTGGGAGGTCTGTACCAAGAGTCCTACTGGCAAGTCTCTCTGTTTACTTTCCATGGTGAAATCGCCTCACCCTGTCAGTTTGTCTACGGACCAGGAGGCCATCTGCGGGCTGCATTTATTTAATGCAGCCTGCGTTTCAGCCCTGTCTACAAATTCGACCTTCCAGGTCAAATATTGGCTACGAGTCAGGACTGATTGGACAATCTTGTTCCATTCATGGGGGAGGAGACTACCTCCCTGTCCCAGTCCTTCCAGGACTGAGATGGTAAACGGGGCGCTAATGCCATAATTTTTAACAGCCGAATGTAAATCCTTCAAATGTCTAAGCCTTAATTTTTTAAAAATATGAGAGCCCTGAGAGCCGCGATCATTGCGCTCCCCTGGTTCGTTCCCTGGTCCCTCCCTACCACCGGCCGGTTCGTCCAGGGGGGCCTCGGCTTCCTCTTCAGAACCTGAGGCCACATTGTCAGCTTCTCTATCGTCCTCTTCCATGTCCCCCTCCTCCTGATCTTGGGATAAATCTGGCTGCCCCTCTGTTTCTCCGGTGCCTTCTGTCTGTCTCGTTCCCTCTGTCGCCCGAGGCTGGTCAGCCGAATGAGTCATCACAGAGAAGGAGAGGGACATTGCGGGCGCCCGCCTCTGAGTACCCTGTCTTTTTGTGCTTACTTTAAGAGGTGAGGCCATTTTGGTGAGGTCGACCTGTAGAGCCTGAATCTGGTGGGTGAGGTCCTTAAGCTCTCTTTTTAATGAAAGGACCTCCTTTAGACTATGGATTTGACCTAAGAGGGATTCCTTGGTGGCAAGCAGGCTCCGGACCCCGGGTAACGAGGAGGGGGGGTTCAAGGGGGCAGAAGGGACAAATTCAGGTGGAGGAGGGGGAGGCCATTGCAAGACATTTGACTCTCCAGCAGCCGAGAGGCACCTCGTGAGGGCTGGTAAAATCTAAAACCTAGGTGGATCGTATCTTTCCCTCTCATAGTGGGCTGCCTCCTCCTCTAAACTGGCCTCCGAGGCGGGGTCCAGCCAACCATCACCCTTATCTTTGTGGATAACAGGATACAGAGACTTAATGGGAGGGGGAGGTCTGATTAAAGGGGGGTCCAAGTCCTTTTCCAATACGGGCTCATCTATTAGAGAAGGAGTGCAAGAGCCAGTTTCCCCTGTTGCCTTGCCGACAAGGCTACTTTTGTTTTCTCTTTTACCATTGGTTCTATCTCGTCTGTCTGTGTCGGCTGCGATGTTAAGTCTCTCATTTTTCTGACCTGCCTTATTTGAAGCTATTTCACCCTTTTTTTCTTCTGGATAGGATACATCATTTAACAAATCCTCTGCAAGCGCTAATAAATGAGACACTCTACCGTCTTTTTCTGAATCTTTTAAAATATCTCTTATTACTCCATAAAAACTAAAAAATGCATCAGGGATATTTTCTCCCTCTTTGAGCATATTATTAATATCTTTTCCTACTTTATTTCAAGTCAGAGGGTGAATGCCTGGGCCGTTGATGACCAGCCAAGGACATTTTTCCTCCACAAAACAAAAAAATTTTATCAAGTCTTTTTTTTTTTTACTCTTATTCCATTCTCCCTGAGATTATCCTTCATTTCCTTTATGAAGAGTACTTCTTTAGACAAAACTTTGCCCATGGCTTATGGGACGACAAGTCTTACCTCAAGGTAGCCCGCGTCGCACGAGTGATGCTGTCTGGGTGCCTCTACCAAAATGCGTGTGTCCAGCTGGACCTTCTTTTCATCTGTCGTCTGGTGGGTCGCCATGCCTCGAGCCCCACATTGGGCGCCACTTGACCCGTCCAGCAGGTCAGGTTATTCGAGGGTCTCGAGGAGGGATCCACCTGAAAACCAATGGGGGCGAGAGGGAAAGGGAGCCAGGCGCATAAAGAAAGATAGAGTCAGTCTGAGTCACGTCAAGGCTCCGTTTATTGACTGGATGTTGAGGCTTATAAGCAGGGCTTCAGGCAGGGAGGGGGAGCAGAGAAAGGAGAGTGGAAATTTTTCAGAAGTCAGGGTGGTCGGGGCGAGGTCTCTTTGGTCCCAGGCTTCTGCAGCTGGCCGATTACTGTTTGAGGCCTTATCTAAACGTACATTTTGTGGTTAGGCCAAGGGCGTCCTGTTTTTGCAAGACTTGTGGTTAGTCAAGGACGCCCTGTTTTGAGAGACTCCAAAAAGCAGGAAATTCTAAACATAACAGTCCTGGGTCAAACAGTCCTGGGTCAGTCTCCAACAAATAATAATCAAATGTTTAAAAAATAAAAATAATGGGAATTAAAAATGAACACATTTAGGTCTATCTATCTATCTATCTATCTATCTATCTATCTATCTACCTATCTATGTATCTCTCACTATCTCTCCACTCCCAGAATTCTCAGTTACAGAGTCTCAGTGATATTCTGCTTACATAAGCCTACACTGCTACAGGAGGAAGTGTTTTTTCTGAAAGGTCTACAAGCAGGAGCCTGAATGAATCTTTGTAATTTCAGTCAGTGCCACTTGGGATGTGTCACATTATCTGACAAGTGGTGAGTCATGAAGGAACCTGAAAGGGTGAAAGGAAGAGGTAGTCTGCTGTTCTATAAAAAAAGGACATTCTTATTGCAGAGTTTTGTCCAGAACTACAAAACATGAAACCATCTGCATGGAGGAATAGTTCTCCTGAGCTGGACATGTAGCCCAGCTACATGAGCCAGGTGGAATCAAGTTTCTTTCTGTACATGTGGATGTCCAGGTTTCCCAGGAAGATTTGATGAAGAGGCCATGTGTAAGTCAAGGTGCTTCCCCACTGCTGTAGGCACCCAAGTGCAGAGGTGCATGGAAAGAAAGGGAACATCTCACATACCAAGCATTGACTTTTTCATTGACTCTTTTTCAGTAGTGGAAATTGAAACACACCTTGGATTGACATCTTCAGGTCAGGCACTCTGTCTGCTGCAGAGTCCTGACCTCTGCAATGCCTACACCCACAATGCCCAGATGAAGACACCACTTGTTGATGGGTACAGGTCATTAACTGACCTCATTCACAGTCCTTCAGAATTCCTGGCCTTGTCTCCAGCTTCAAGTCTGGAACAAACAGAGAATAACAATGTGGATGAGAAGACTGGTGAGCAACCAACACCTCTGAATGTCTATGATAGCACAAAAGGAAACCAAGGTGCATCACTCCTCCCTTTAGCATACCCCTACAGGCAGCAGCCACTGAACTACACTGATGCTGGGAGACTAAGGCAGAAGCCAGCTTCTGATAATGCCATCTTGGGAAGCAATAGCCTTGTTCTAGAAGAGCCAGGGTCTCTGCAGAGTGTTATGGTCTCAAGCATTGACTTGGAAGACATGACTACAATGGTGTCAGATATTTAACTTCTTCAACTCTTAAACTCCCTCACTGACCTAGACCACTGGGAAAATCCCACAATAACCAAATGCAAAGACTCCAAAGTCATCAGGAGGGATCAGACCCAGGGAAGCTCCAGTATCATCATTGGACTATCTGAACAGGTGAACATGAAAAGCCATAGAACATCTGATCTACTCATGAAGCTGTTCAAGACAGAATACAGCAATGGGACTTGGTGGGGGAAAAAGAGCCTGAGGCCAATCATGAGGCCACTGAAGAGGCTTTGACAATACAACCAGCACATGGAAGCCATGGAATATGTACCCAGCAGGCCAGGCATAGCTAGGATGCAGAGGCAAGACAAGACCAAGAGGTGAAACAATGCCAAGAAAAGGGAAGAGGTAAAGCCATCAAGTCACAGAGTCATTACAGGAGATAAGCCCACCATCCCTAAGTCCAAGGGGAAGACAAATCCACCTGAGCTCTCAGCCATGACAGCTTTAAAAGCATTGAATCTACCTCAGCATGTACATGCTGGCATCCATGCAAGTATTTCACCCACTGGCCAAGAAAGATGAGAAAACTGGCATCTCCTTAACCTTCAACTCTTTGTGCTACACTGTGCTTTTAGTATCAGAGTTTGTAACACTTTGGCCTCTGAGGCATTTGGCATTGACTTTGTACATGGCAACAGATAGTAAATAGAATTCATTTATATATTAACTTACTTTTAATTTCTAGAGACAGGTTCTCTCTACATAGCCATTCATGTCCGGGAATTAACTACGAAGACCAGGATAGCTTTGAACTCACAATAAATCTGCTTGTCTCAGGCAGTGCCTCTTCCTCTGCCTGTGTTCATGCCTCTGGAGTGTGGGAAATAAAGGAATTCTCCAACAAGCCAGGTGGAATCAAGTTTCTTTCTGTACATGTGGATATCCAGGTTTCCAAGCATGATTTAAGGAAGAGGCCATGTGTAAGCCAAGGTGCATTTCCAGTACCTACCTAGCACCCCAACAGAATTAACTGCATGTAATTACAACTGGAACTCAACTCAGATTCATTTTTCTAATAATCTGCTTTGTTTCAGTTGTAAGCTGTACTTGCTAAAATGATTGTGATGCACTGACCTCATATGAGGTATGCTTATGCTATCCTGAGTATTTTGTACTTTAGTGGTAAAGTTAAAATTGCTTGTCTACTTCAAGGAAGTATGGCATCAGAATTTTACTGAGGGATTGTATTCAACCAGTCCATAGATTTTCATAGTGCATCTATTTTCACAATATTTGCACGTCAACTGCTGTGCAGGGTCAATACGGTCTAATATAACAAGAATTATTTGCTGTGAGAGTCACCCATCTAGAAAATGCTAACAAGGCCAACATGAAAAAGATTCAATGACTTGTATCCAATGATCCTCATAGTGAGAAGTTTGGGTACAAGTGAATGATGGAAATCAATAACTTAGGGAGTTCTCTGGTTTTATCACTCTATGTGTACTGCTTTAACTACACATTGGGGCACTTCCATGTGACTACTGTGCTTTAATTTACAGCATAGGAGCAATAGAAAGGCATTTGGGTGGATATAATCTAACCTTGATAATATTATTTTAATCTTTATGTTTTCAAATTAAGTGTCTCATACAATAATCTTTACTAAACAAAGCTAGGGAAGTATTTTTCATATTAAAGCAATTAACAAAATGATATACTCGTATTGAATCCTTCTCACTGACTTTAATTCTCATTATACTATTGAATGAACAGTATTTTGTACACTGTATATTGTATACTGAGCCCAGTAACACTGTAACCAATAACTACCCATTTCTAACCTCTCACTATAAATCTTAGGCATTATTCCTCTGCTCCAGAGTATTGCCTCCAATGTCACAAATGGAAACAGGTAGATATGTGTAATCTAGGATCCATAGAGACAGCATCAGGAGATATTTGTCTGGGACTGGATATGTTTGGTACAATATGATTATCTCAAGTTACAAGAATTCTCCTGCAATCACCTTGACTGCATTCATTACTTTAGGTGAAATGAATTCTATGGTGTGTAGACATCACATATTCCCTATCCATTGCTCTGTTATTGGACATCAAGATCAGGCCATCACACAGATATTCCTAAGAAATGCTTCAATCTCTACTGATTGCAAAGCAATAACACGTTCAATTCCTTGGAATAGTATGGATGGGATATGTGGTAGACCTGGTGTTGGTGTTTCAAGGCACTCCATAATGAAATACAGAGATAGTTAGAATACTTCATTTTATACCCACCAACTTATTAGGGCTTTCTGTGGAAGCAATAATTGGAAATCCCCTGCTTTCATTTAACTCTCCAGTTCATATATTCTCTAGCATCTAGAAGAACATTTTCCAACAGGGCCTGGGGTACAAATGCAAGTAATGTCTAAAATGACAAGTCAAGCTATCATCACTCTCCCTGGCTCCTTCTACTATGTACAATTAAGCTTCTGCCACAAATTTAGCTATCAATGCATCCATCTGTCCAAATACCTCTTAAGTTCTCCATCCATCCAAGGTAAACACTGCTAAAATATCACAATGGGATGTTAGTTTGGTTTTGGAGTAAAAAGCCATGCTACACTATTCTACCCCACTGCTCTAGCTCTCAATTAGATTGTACTCCTACTTGAATTACAGTCACTGAGCTTTGGATGACTGCTTTGTGCATGATCCATTTCTGAGTACCAGGCAGCCATCTCACCACAACAGCAGCCACTGAGTCTCAGAAGCTGAAACAATTACAACTCTCTCCATCAGCAACAAAAACAAATGCCAAAGGATGACCAGCAAGGAGGCAGACAGTAACAGTTTCATCTGTACCTGCAATACACTAATCTCCTGCAAAAACACAATGGTTTAGAAGGAAAATGTAGAGACCCATCACTTCCATTTAACAAAACAATAGCAGTTGTCTTCCCAATTGGACCTGGGACCTCCTCAGTCACAGGAGATTTTGCGGAGGATCGAAGTACAAGATAAGAATTCCCTTCTGTGCATTTGTACCCAAATCAAATTAGAGAGTTATTGGTTGTAGCATGAATTGTTAGAAGGTCTTGTTAATAAAATCAAACCTGAAGTCGGGTATTGGGATGAATGATGGAAGATCAGAGAAACAGAACAAGCCACAGCTTCCTCACCTCGCCAATTCCTCAGCTGATACTGTTTCCTCAGACTGGAAGCCTCTGAGTCCTCATCCAGAATGAATCTCAGATGAACTGCTGCTAAAAGCCTAAAAGCTTAACCGACCAGTTCCTGGTTTTCTCGCTTTTTATACCTTTTTGCTTCCTGCCATCAGTTCCTGGGATTAAAGGCATGAATTTAATGCCTGGCTGTTTCCAGCGTGGCTTTGAACTCACAGAAGCCTAAAAGCTTAACCAGGCCAAAAGCTTCTAGTTTCTGGTCCTCACGCCTTATATACCTTTCTGCTTTCTGCCATCACTCCCTGGGATTAAAGGCTCTTGTTACCATGCCTGGCTGTTTCCAGTGTGGCCTTGAACTCACAGAGATCCAGATCTCTGCCTCTGGAATGCTAGGATTAAAAGTGTGTGTGCCACAATTTTCTGGCCTCTGTATCTAGTGGCTCTTCTGTTCTCTGACCCCAGATAAGTTTATTAGGGTGCAAAATATTTTAGGGAACACAATATCACCACAGTTGGTAATGTATCTAACAAATGTGCCTTCTTTGCACCAGTGTATAAATCTTTCATGATATTTTAATAGTGTGAGTGAGACAGGCAACAACCTAATAGGACAATTTCTGAGCATTCTCCCACAAAATAATGGAAGAGACTACTTGGTCTATGAAAGCCAGCCTGCTCTCTAAAAGGGGGATTCCAGCTCGATGCAAGTCTGACTACTACACATCTGGCAACTAAATCAGATTGGCGCTATTCGACTTCTGGCTCATAACTAAAACAGGATTGAAATAGTCTTCATATTTTGGAAGGTACTAAATACCTTCTTGGCCAATGTCTCCTGAGGCTTAAGAAAACTTCTGGCACTTAGCATTTAGCAGGCATATGACTTCAGGCAGTGTCATTTTCTACACATACAGGATACCATCTTTCAAATTCTTTAACTAACTTTTATTCTTCTGGGAGATGCTGTCCCAAATATTTCAGGCACTGAGAGGATACAATGATACCATACAGGAAATGAAAATTTCCTATACAAGTTGACAAGTGTCTGTGATAACTTACCACTGCCTATTCTATCAGGGGACAGACACACACTAAGCAGAAATGAGGGCAAGTCTAGTCCTCTACAGTTGGAAAAGATCACATCATATGGAGCTACTGATTCCTCACTAGAACGGAATTCAGAACAAGGGTAGGTATGGATAGGAAGTCCTACTTTAAGAATTAGGAAAGCCTTTGTATTCTAGATCAAATGACAAGTCTCTTTAACTCCTAGTTTTCAGGACTCTTGTGGGGCCATTGTGGATCATAACACCTCGTAGGAGTCTGGTAACATCAACCCAATCTTTTCCCACTGACACAAGGACAAGAACATGGCCCTGGTCTGCCTGTCCATTTGAATTTATGCACACCACTGACATGTTCCACAACAAAACTGTAGAAGCAGGTACCTCACTCTCTTTTCCTGAACAAACCAGGCCACTGAGAAGGCTCAGAATGAACAAGCAATCTCTGACCCCAGCATATTATCTCTAAAGAAAATATATACCCGGGTAAAACTGTGTGTATTGCTAAACACAGCATGAATTATGCTTAGTTTGTTCTCATCTGTCCACTTGTTTCATCTAAGTTTCTACCAATTCTGATTTAAAGACTTCAGAAGCTCACTAGCACAACATGTGGTTTTCTGTCTATTTCTTCCTTAAAATGCAGCCAGCACAAGTATTGTCACATACACATGCCAGCACAAGTATGTGTGTTTCCATAACCATGTCTATTCCTACACATGGGGAAAACAAAGGCCATCTCACCTGAAATAGAACACCACTGATAAATCAAAAAATAATTCCACCCAAGTCAACAGTAATGAACTTGTATGATTACCAAAGTTACTTAAAAATTAATGAATGATGGATTACTTGCAATAGGTACCAAGATGTAGATGTAGATGTGTGAAGCAAAAACTCACATGTGCATGGTATAAAGGACAGGCAATCCCTTAGTGTTATTTCATGAATGGAATCCAACAGTAGAGGTATAAAAAGTGTCTCCCCAGTAATGCACAAAAACCTCTAAGAGCCTGGAGAGGAGTCCTGTGCACTTATCACTTCAGTTTTCCTAAAACTGGGAATTCTACCTGCTTTGAGTCTCATAGACTCCTCATCCTCCACAAAGAAAGCTTCAGCGTGGAGGAAACTGTTATTCAACAAACAGGGATGGGGCTCTTTTCTTGGCTTTCCCTCTCTATTCTACTCTTGGATGCTTTACCTCTTTATATCACCAATGTGCAATTTAGATTGAATCGTTTACAACTACCAAGGCCGCTCATAGCTTCTAATGAATATAACAAACAAATAGGATCAGCAAAGATACTAAAGACCCATACCACTCTCAGGGTCCCTGATGAATTAATCTCATTCCTAAGACTAGCGTGAACACAGGCCCATCCATTTCTGGGAACTAGACATTGGAGACCACCCACAATGTACTCTTCCATCAATAACTCTATCCACTGTTACCTTTTCAGAACCTGGTTTTAACAGGAACTCCAAAACAAGAAGTATAATAAACAAATAAGCCAGAAAATGCTTACTTTGTCATGTTACTTTGAACAGAACTGAGGGACCATACTGACTCCTGCAACTGAAGTGCCAATGCACACTGTCCTAGTGAGGTTTTGTTAACTTAACAAAAAAAAAAAAAACAGAATCCTGAGAAAAGACAAAAAATCAATTTAGCAGTTGTCTCCCTGAATTGAGCTTCTGAGACTGACTGTGGAATGTGATCTTTAATAATAATTGATAGACAAAGGCCAAGTATATGTTGGGCAATACTACACAAACACAGTTGGACTAGTAATATATAAGATTGGTAACTGAGCAAACCTAAAGAAGCATATCAGTAAGCAACAATCCTCTGTGGTCTCTGCTTCAGTTCCTGCCTCAAAGTCCTGCCTTGGTTTCCTGGTTTGGATGCCTAGACAATGGGCTATAAAGTATATGAAGAAGGACACTTCATCCTGCCCCATTTTAATTTTGCTCAAGTGCTTTATCATAGTCATGGAGAAGCAACATAGAACACACACAAACACACATACATACACACAATAAAACAGAAATTCTTGTGCATTCTAATGTGCTACATTAAGAATGGAACCCTCAACTTCAATGTAAATACTAAGAAGGCATAGAATAATCCATTTAAACACACAAGGAGACAGACAGCTCACATACATTAGTATGTCCACCACAAATAACCCCTTGGTTGAAGGATAAAGTAGAACTTGACTTGAACACACACACTACAGGATTTAATACACCCTCAGTTACAACTTGAGTAGATGACCTATGCACTGAGGAGAAAGAAGAATACCCCTATGAGGCCACAGGAAGAAATAGATTGCACTAAAGGGTAAAGAAGCAAATGACTGCTTGGGCACTGACAAACACTGCAACATTCACAAAAATCAACATTCACTCACTAATCTGAACTCTGAATGAAAATGAGGTCAACTATCTATGAAAAGCTTCAAGGCTACGACTGATGGAAAACCATGTAGACTACCTACAGACATTATCTTCTCCCTCTAATGTCTGGATCCAGTCCCACAAACTCATCTCAAGCTCTGTAACAGAACACACTTGCAAGCCTTGCTTTCTGCCCCATGCTACCCTCTATGGTGGATCCCACAGATATATTCCTTGAACAACAAGTAGGCATATGAAAGAACCACAACTCTCAGAAATCCAATCTTCCCAGTCTCATCCCTGCTCCACTACCTAGAACAAAACCCATACACAAACTGACAGGGAGATTTTGACCTTGTATATACATGGAGCCTTAACCCATACAATCTAGGGTCTTTTGTGTGAGAAGGTATTCTGCAGACTGATAAAAGAGAAATTGGAAAACCAACACAGCCACAAATTGCTGTGGGATGTTCTGTATGGCAAATGTGTTGCTAATAAAACACTGATTGGCCAGTGGCTAGGCAGGAAGTATAGCCAGGACTAACAGAGAGAATTAAAAGAACAGGAAGGCGGAGGGAGACACAGCCAGCCACCACCAGGACAAGCAGCATGTAAAGATGCTGGTAAGCCACGAGCCATGTGGCAAGGTATAGATTTATAGAAATGGATTAATTTAAGATATAAGGACAGTTAGCAAGAAGCCTGCCATGGCCATACAGTTTGTAAGCAACTAAGTCTCTGTGTTTACTTGGTTGGATCTGAGTGGCTGTGGGACTGGCAGGTGAGAGAGATTTGTCCTGACTGTGGACCAGGCAGGAAAACTCAAGCTACAACAAACCCTTTGGCCAACAATCTGTCTTACCTGAAAATTATGGTAGGGCAATAGAGACAGAAAATGTGGGAGGAGTCAACCAATGTCTGATTTAATTTAAGACACACTCCACAAAAATGAACCCATTACCAACACCGCTTGTCTAGCCAAGAACCAGAAACTAGACAGCCCAGAGTCCTAGGCTAAGGGCAAACACTACTCATCTAAATATAAGTTCAAAAAAATTACCACTCTGTGTATATATTAGAGCTGTTAGCTTAGAATTTTATGGTAGTCTGAACTCTGAAAACAAGTGGATCTCTGACTCTTGATCCAGCAGAAGTAACCCTTTCCTCCCACTGGGTAGCCCTGTTCAATTTGCTTATAATAGGTGTGCCTTCATTTTATTTTATTTTATTTCATCACATTTGGTTGCTACCTCTTGAAAGCCTTTTCTTTTCTAAAGTGGGAAATAAAGGAAGTAGGTACTGAGAAGTGGAGACTTGGAAAAGAATTAGAAGAAGTAGAGGATAAGGAAACAAAAATCATATAGGTTGTTGGAGGAAATATGTTCATCATTACACTAAAAGAAAAATAATATGCAAATGTTTAAAAATACAAAGCACAGAAATGATGGGAATTAAAAACAGAACACAGTTCTTTATCTTTCTATCTATCTATCTATCTATCCATCTATCACTCATTTTCTCTCCCCTCTCAGACTTATTTATTTATTTATTTTTTAAATTACACTCATGATATTCCAGACTTCTTAATTACACAGACTCAATGATGTTCTACTCACTTGAGTCTATGCTGTTACAAGAGAACACTTTTTTTCTGAAAGGTCTACAACAAGGAGCCTGGATGAACCTTCTGACTTTCAGACATTGCCACTTGGAATGTGTCATGTTATCTGACAAGTGGTCAGTCATGAAAGAAACTGCAAGGGTGAAAGAGAGAGGCAGCCTGATGGCCTATGAAAAAGGACAGTCTTATTGCAGAGTTTTCTCAAGTACTACAAAACATGAAATAATCTGCATAGAGGAACTGTTCTACTGAGCTGGGCATGTAGCTACAAGCTACAGCACTAGCTCAGTGTAAAAGAGGTCCTGAGTGAAAGTTCTGACACATCATGTGAATGCAGCAGAACAGTTAAACAGGCTCCAGGTTCATTTTCAATAATGACTGACAGACATTGTCATATTAGTGATTTTTGAGGCAGTTAGAATAAGAAATGTATATAAATGCATACTACACACATGTCATATTACAGTCTAAGGACCTACCAGTGAATAACAGAAAAGAATGATAATAGTCTAAACAAAAATGAGGAAATACACAAGATTTCCCCATAGTTCAACAAAAGATCACATTCCTGTCTGAGAAGTTACAATGAGATGGAAAATGGGTTGTTCGTTTTTATACATATAAACCTACTTTGCTTCATTCATGTTACCCAGCACCCAGTACCAAAAAATGCCTTTTTTCTCCAGGTATTCTACTTTCTATTTATCCTGATCTCAGACTCAACTTGACAGAGAATGCTAGAAGCCCAGGATTCTTCAGAGACTGTTGCAAGGAGGAAGAAGCTTCAGTAACTGTCATGTTCATTATACTTGTGGATGAAGAGAGAAGGCAGCCAGACTCAATGGCTAACAACCTCAATACTATAAGAAGGGAGGTAAGATAAAAAGAATTCCCACATGTCTGAGGCCAGAGTGAGATACACAGTGAGCTCCCAAACGACAGGGGCTACAGAGACTTGCCTGTCTCAGGAAAACAAAAGACCAGAAGGAGAGAAAACATCCAGAGCTTGATGAGTTTGGGCAGCAAATAGCAACAAGTTTGAAAGAGGTACCATATGCAGCCAAGCTCACCATAAGCCCCTCAAGTGCTTGTTTCTACCAGAAGCATCCAATTATAAGCATCTTTATGAAGAACAGAAGACCACTACTTCTGAAAGTTCACCATGATACTGCCCACCACTGTAAGGACACAGGGTCACTCTGGTCCAAGAATCAAACCCTACCAAAAAGGGATGAAAAGCAGAGAAGAGAGATGTGAGTCATGTCTGGACCAACACAGACTAAGGAAGGCCTCTAGGAGAAGGAACCCAAAGAAAACAGTCTTGAAGTTCATCATCCAAGGTGCTCTCAATGCACTCAGCCCTGTCCTTCAACGCAGTCACAAAGGAGCCCTTTGATCTCTTCCTTGGGTCATGGACAGATGCTCACAGCCCATAAATCAGATCAACTGAAATGGTTTCTCACCTAAGGTCCATCCACCTAGGTGTTCCTCTCCTTCCTGCCCAAGGATACTGACTGTACGGACAGTGTATGATGATGGGACAGTTTCTGCTGGAAGGTGACACCTTATAGGAACAGTAGACACAACTTCATCAGGGAACCTTATATGAAGCACTGCCAATACCCTGGACTAAACCTCATGGGAAGGGGGACTTCCATGCCAGGATTGCCTCCTTTCAACTGTCCATATCTCAGTCTCCATGGCTACTGTTGGTCTCCTGGCATCCTCTCCAACTAATCCCATCTTTTAGCTCAGAATCCGACTTTCCCATTGGCTGCTGCCTGATTTATGATATCATTCTCCTTCCAACCCTACCACCACCTGGTATAATCTTGGGGTTTCCATGGCAATGTCTGTAAAAAAAATGTGGATCATCACAGGTCACCTGTGACCAGTGACCAGTAAGTGCTGTCTGATACTAGACACACTTGCCACTCACGACAGCTGATCAGACAAAGACAACCAATTCTCTTCCTCCATTGTACTGTGATTTGCTGATACTCTTCCTCAGCCCATGGCAGGTAAGGAAAGAATCATTAAAATGTTTCTTTTGATCACTTCTCCCTTATTTTGACTATATTTTAAATCTCTGTTTAATGGGGATACTATTGATGCTGATAGAGATATCTCAATTTTATGTCACATTTAGGTTTGGTTTTGACTATGTATGTGAGCTTGGACAGACAGTTTACTCTCGAGTGTTTTCCATCAACCTCAGGAAGATGAGCATGGCACTATGCTCTGGGCTCTGTACTGTCGAGTCTTAAGAGGCAAGCAAACAGAGAATACAATCAGGCCCTTCTTGATGATGCTAAACTCAAGAGACACAGGAACATGAACAAGATGTGCAGAGATCTAGCACTCCTTACCAAGAATGGGACAGACTCCGTCTATTACTGTTTCCCCTTATTGTTTCAAATTCAAGGCTGCTCTAAAAGTAACATTCACACCAGGAACTGTGCAACACACCTGTAATCACAGCTTGTAGAGCTTGAAGGGATGAAGTTCAGTTCAAGTCTTACATGGTCTACACTGTCCTTTCTCCACATTCACCAAATAAATATTAAAAATAGACAAAGAGAATTGCTGCCATATTTTGGAGTTACTTAGACTTCTCTAGATTAAAAAAGGAAACTGGGAAAGACTTAGAAGACTGTGGGTTCTGAGAAGGCAGTTATTGTAGTGGAAGAAATATTGAGAAAGTTACATGAAAGACAGACCCACAGGAAATGGAGGAGGAAGAAAACAAAGTATGAGGGGTTAGAAAATATAGAAATATAAGGCACACTCCAGAGGTGACCCTGAAGGCACACAATGGTAGTTTGGAACAGAATGTTGCAGACAACCACAGATTTTAAATCAAAATAACACAACGCATTGTATATGGTGTGTGTGTGTGTGTGTGTGTGTGTGTGTGTGTGTGTGTGTAATGTATATTTCCCAAGCCATGTATAGGCAACCACACTGTTAAGATCAGTCTGAGAAAAGGTTCCATGTCACATATAGAAAACAATATCCCGTTCTGTTTTCTGGAACTTACATGCCATCCAGCCCAATTCTGCAGTATTCCCAGTGTCATAGTGGTGTCAGATATTGACAACTGGGGCTAGGCACTCCCACAGTCAGTTGTGGGCTACACAACAACAACTGACACGCCATTGTGTGGGGGCAATTCTCACAAGGACTCCTCACTAGATGAGGAACTGGTAAAGAAACAATTTAACCAACAGTTAAATTGAGAAATAATCTTATTCAGAATGAACTCCACAATCCATTAGCAATATCAAGAAGTCACACTACACAGGTGCAAAGAACAATAAATTTTACCAGTTGCTTGTATTCAAGAAGTCATGTATGCATATGTGTTTAATAGTTATATAAGTTACAATAGGTCATTAGTTATACAAAGCATGGGACAGGAACAGGAAGAAATAGAGGAGGAAGAGATTCTTAGCAAAATACACTGCTTATCTCAAACTTCCTGATACATCATTACATTAAGAAAGTTCACAGTAAAGACAAACATGGTGGGCATGGCAAGTAACTATGACACCTGCACCCTGGACATAGAGGCAGGATGATCTGTGTGATAGACAAGGCCAGACTGATCTAGGTAGAGAGATCATATCTCTCTACATAGAGGAAGATCTGCACAGAACAAGACAAAGGCACGGGTATGAGAAGCTGTCTAAGGTTCTCCTATCTTTAAACACTTCTGTTCTGGGACACAGGTGTGAGGCAGTGCCACAGCAGGTATCAGAACAAGACGAAGCAGGGCAAAGAAAGGTGTTGTCTAGGTCGGGTTGCAAGGGTCAATGTGGATCAACTAGGAAGTCCATGCCCACACAGGAAGAACAAGCAGCTCATTAAATGAGTGTCATCCTATCCATTACCAAGAATCATTCTGAACCATTTTGTTTGGGATATGAGAGGGAACATAGGTCTTATACTCTCCCAGACAGTACAAATTGACGATAACACAGCTCCCCACAGGAAACTAGGTTTCCTTCTCACCATTTTTCCTACTGTCCTCTTGCTTCCTACAAAAAATTTCCAAAGTGCACCTTTCTTTGGGACAGAATGTGCTCTGCAGCCCTCTGTGCCTGTGCTGAGGAATGCCACGCCCTTAGGAGGAAGTGTGTGCAACTTCTCCAGGGTCTCCACCCCAGCTGTGAGTTCAGCATGGCTCCTGCCATCAGACTCCAGCACTTGTTGCCAGCAGCTCATGGACAGTGCCTACCCCTACCTACCAGATGGCACAACCATGATGACTGTGCTGACTGATCAGGGCCAGAGCTCTGCCTCAGCACTCTCCTATCCAGGTATTCTCCAGTGGGATCCCATGGGAAGCACTGACAGGAGGGAAGCTGCATTCCGGGACTTTACTGTAACTGTCACTGACCAAAATACCACATTCTCCTCCTTGTCTGTGACAGCCCAGGGTGATAATATTTTAGATCCCAATGCCTTAGTCCTCTCCTATCCAACACTTTCTGCCAACCTTGTTCAGGCTACACCATTACAGGTACCAAATCAAGGATACAGCCTGGCACCTTCTCACCAGGAGTGCAGCCAGGTCTATTACTATGATCACAAGAGCCTAAGACCCCTGATGGCTGGGGAACTTGGGAAATGCCTGCAAGCCTGTGACTCTGTGTCCTCTTCTGGGAATCAGGCCTCCACCACACAACTGTACATGGTGATGATTCTAAAGGAGATTCAGCCAATGATTTACAAATACCTTTCTCCACCTCTGCCATCTACTATCCCACACCTGCTCAAGGCATGCCAGATAGCAGTCTTCAAGGTGAGTAAAGTCAGGAGGGAAAGGAGTGAGGTCAGCACACAAAGGAGACACAGCTCTACCTTTCATCAGTGGATGTCCACGTGGAGGAAGAATGGGAGTCCTGAGAGCTTAGCCCTGGCTCTGGATCACCATTCCCATCTTCAGTCTCTAAAATGAGAGACATTGCAGGATAGGGAGTGACATCCATCCTTCATTAAGACATGTCCAAGGACCATAGTACAGGTACACATGTCACTGCCTAAGCTAATCAGTCCAATGCACCATCACACTACAATCACCACCTCTCTTGTATAGTGCTCAGGGTTCTAGAAGACATCAATCTCTGTCTTTCTCTGTCTCTCTGTCTCTCTGTCTCTCTGTCTCTCTCTGTCTCTCTCTCTCTGTCTCTCTCTGTCTCTCTCTGTCTCTCTGTCTCTCTGTCTCTCTCTCTCTCTCTCTCTCTCTCTCTCTCTCTCTCTAGCTCTCACTCTTTCTCTCTCCCTTGCTGTCTCTTCTCTTTATCTCTTTCTCTTTCTCTGTGGTTCTTCAGTGATGACCCAAGTCCTTGATCATGTATACATGTTCTCTTCAACAAAGTCATGCTTGAGACACAAAATTTCACTGTCTTCTTGTAATTTTCATGTCCCTTATAAAAAGTCTATTAAATGGGGGCTTGAGGATATTTGGAGATCTTAAACAGCTTGCATTTCAGGAGTGAAGGGCTTGGTTTGCACACCTAAACCCACATAAAAGTCCAAGCTTCTGAGGCATATGAGTAATGCTACTACCTAAAAGAAGCTGGCAGATTCAGTAAACTTTGGAAATAGGCACTGTTTCAAAGACAAAAGGGAGGGCAAGGAAGGACCACACACCGAGGGAAGTCTGTAACCTCTGCATGATCACTATGCATGCACCCACCACACAAACACCAAGGGACACACAAACATCTGAGAAAACAAGACATTGGGTGGTCACCAGAAACAACTGAGTAGTTACTAAGTATCTGTAAACAGAGATGCTACACTTTCCACTCAAGCAGAGTTCATGGGAATGCCTGGCCACTGCTGCAGGAGCCTGAGTGCTGAGGTGCACAGAAAGAAGGAAATCATGTCACTTACCAGGCACTGAGCTCTTCCTTGACTCTTTTTCAGTGGTGGAATTGGGGATGGCCCTTGGATTGACACCTTCAGGCCAGACACTGTCTGCTGCAGAGTCCTGACCTCTGAAATGCCTGAACCCAGGATGCCCAGATGAAGACACCAGAAAGTATCTAATCTGCTTCATGGAGTTCTTCAGGCCCAAATCCAGCACCAGGACCTGGTGGAGGGTGGAGAGACTGGGCCCATGCTGGGGCCAGTGAAGGGGCTACAGACAACATAGACAACAAACACTTGGAGGGCAAAGCTCAGAAATCTGCACTCAGCAGGCCCAGGGTAGCTAGGGCGCAGGGGCAAGACAGGACCAAGAGGACCAGAGAAAAAAACTTTAGCAAAACACAGCAGCTGAAGCCATCATGTCACAGAGTCAAGACACAAGAGAAGCCCACCATCCCCAAGGCCAAGAGGGAGAGGAATCCACCTGAGCTAATGGCAGCTTTAAAAAGCCTCGAACTCACCTCAGCATGCACATGCTGGCATCCATTCAGGTCTTTCACCCACTGGGGAAGAAGAGTGAGAAGAAAACTGGCAACTCCTCCTCCAGGGCTCTGCTAAACTTCAGCAGCAATGAAGATCCCAGAACAGAACCAGCCAATACATCACTACAGGATGTTCCCTGTGATGGCCGAGGCCCTGTTAAAACCCTGGGCAATGCTCAGAGACCAGAGAGCAAGGAGTATCTGTCTCCATCTCACTATGAGCTGCCTGCACCTGGGAAGGTCAAGTTAGTACCTCTGCTTTTCCTACTCCTGCATAAGCCTCAAGCCGGACCTGCTTCTAGAAAGCCTCTCTCCCTGGCTTCACGCAGGCCCACTTCTGTTTACCCTGTGAGGCCTCATTCATACTCAGCTCAGCCTACCACACTCAAGCCATCCCAACCAGCTCCTGCCATCACATCTTTGATGGCCTCTGACAAGCCAGCTCTGCTGATTGCCACCAGTCCCACAAGACCTCACATAACCAACCCCATGCAGTCTTGCACTGGACCTCAGCCAGCTGCCTCTAGGCCTGTACCCTACAGACCATCTGCTCACACTTTACTCCAGAAGGAGCTTGTTTCTGCTGCCAGGAACAAGGCCCTATCACCTCCTAAACCTCAAACCCAATATCTGCTGCAGGACTTCAGCTGAGAACCATTTCCATGAAGGAAAGTCAACATTCCAGGGCCAGTCATCTCACAGCCCATCACACAAGAGCAGAGGCCAGAGAGGGAGGCCATGAAGAGGCAGGCTCAACAGGAGAGAGAGAATGCTGCCAAGTACACCTCTCTGGGAAAACCTCAGCTCTTCCTTCAGAGGCAGAAGGATATGGAAATTTCTAGATATTATGGCTATGTCATGTAAGTGCTGGCCTAGTCTTTGGAATACGGTGCTATTCAGCATAGACAAGGTGAGATACAGATACAGATATACATGTATACATTGGATTTAAAGACTTGGGTAAATGTGTGGGTATGTAGGTACATATGCAGTTAAGGAGATTAATGTGTAGATCCAAGGATTTATATATAAATGTCAGACACAGTGTCTACACTTGTAAATATCTGAAGAGACTGAAAGTGAGTGGAGAAGATAAGTTTATTAGGATGTACAATATATAAGGATAATTTCTCTTGGTCATCCATGGTTATTTTTCTAAGTTTAAATTTTATTTATGTGTATGGGTGTTTTGCCTGCATGAAGATGTGTACTACATGTGTGCCTACTGCATGAAGATGTGTACTACATGTGTGCCCACTGAGGTCAGAAGAGGGCACTGGATCCCCTGGAACTGGAGTTGGACAGTTGTGAGTTGCTATATAGTGTTGGGGATCAAATGATGAAATTCTGGTTTTCTGGAAGAGCAGTGAGCTCTTAACTTCTGAGACAACTCTCCAAGATCCCAAGCATAGCTACTTTTTTTATTCTTTAATTCTTTTTAGTCAACTCTTATATTTTCCCCCCAAAAGAATAAGACCTGATAAGAAGTCCCACATCTAACTATTGGCAATTGATGACTGCTGAAGGGAGGTGGGGGGTGAGGACAGTTTCCTTTAGGAATGCAACCACTGAGTTGGGGCGGTGGTGGCGCACGCTTTTAATCCCAGCACTTGAGAGGCAGAGGCAGGCGGAAAAAAAAGTGACTGGGGAACTAAAGTCAGTTATTTCATCCATTAGTGAGTGTATGTAGAGGGCATTGGTGGTTTCTTCACACCTTTCTATTGTTCATTTAAGTTGGCAAAGTAGTAATATATGTTACATAAATACTTCACATGCTATAAATCACTAGTAGTGTTTATTTTAGGTAAAAGTAATTAGCCAAAATCTGTAGTGGTAATAAAATTATTCTACTTGACTTTTATTTTCATTATACTGGTTTTTGAACTTGGTATGTTTCCTATACTGTATACTGTTATAGTAAACACACTCCTGCTCTTACCACACTTTCTCCCATTTTGATTTTTTAAAGATTTATTTATTATGTATACAGCATGTATGACTGCAGGCCAGAAGAGGGCACCAGATCTCATTACAGATGGTTGTGAACCACCATGTGGTTGCTGGGAATTGAACTCAGGACCTCTGGAAGAGCAGCCAGTGCTCTTAACCTCTGAGCCATCTCTCCAGCCCCTTTTTTTACTTTTTTTTCCGATTAATTGATGATCGATATTGATCGATCGATCAGTCATTGATTCATGACATCATCATTCAGTCGCAGGAACCGAACTCGCCACCTCTGCCACCGCGGGCCGGACGCCTAACCTCTGAGCCACCTCTCGGGTCGCACACTTTCTCCCATTTTGAACCACTTGCCCCAGTCCTTTAATCATTACTAGTCTGGGACAGAGCTCCTCCTGAAATTTCATGAAATGAAATACAGGATTCCATGTATACACTATCAAGTACCCACCTTAAAGAGAAAATATACAATGTTGACTATCTTCATGAGAAGGGTTTCATTTCATAACTATGTTTGTCTCATGTTGTATCCATCTTGAAATCATCCATTTAATACTTTAATTTAGTGTGTGTGTGTGTGTGTGTGTGTGTGTGTGTGTGTGTGTGTGTCCTCCATCTGAATTCCTGTGGAACACGTGTGTGGAGTTCCCAAAGAGGCCAGAAGAGGGCATCAGATCTCTGGACTCTTGGAACTAAGAGAACTTGAAAGCCACCAGGAGGTGCTCCAAAGTAAGCCTGGGGACTCTGCAAGTAAAACATGTTCTTATCTACTGAACCATCTCATCGAGCCTGAGTTGAATCCACATACTGCAAACAACATAACTTTATTTTCCCTAAATAAAATAAAAAAACTTCACTTTCTTCAGACAATCTATTTTCTTCACCCATGGCAATGCTGTTGGACACCATGCTTGGTTTTCTAATGTAATACAGGCGGTGCTGCAATCAACGATGATGGGCAAGTACCTCTCTAATATATTGAGTTCTTTTGAAAGGCATATATGGACCATGTGGTGGGCCAGGTTTTGGCTTTTGGAGGACCCTCCACACTGACATCCAACCAGGCTGGAAAACTTCCCATCCCCTAAAGCACTGTATAGCGGTCCTTTCTGTGAACTCTCTCAGTGGTGGCTGTCATTCCTTTTCTAGTTGGCCTTGGATGGCATCTAGGAGGTTCACTATGAATTTCCCTGATTCCTCCTCAATCTGAACCTTTGTATGTGTTCACTCTCCTTATTAAATTGTGGAGGACTGTCTTTCTCTTTTCCCTTTACTACTTGGGTTGCCTTCTTTCTTATGATTTATATATTTTATCTAATTCTAAATAATCTAGATATTAATCCTCTTACTGAGGTAGCAATAGCAAAGATGTCCTCCTATTCCCTAAGATCCCCTCTCAAATAACTTTTTTTCTGCCAATAAAGGCTTTACTTCCCTGAGAGACCATTTGTCAACTAAGGCCATGATTTCTTGAGTGGCTGGTGTTTTCCTCAATCCTGGTCTGTCTCTAAACATTCAAATCTTTGGCATACTCTGTGCTCTCATACTATCAGGCTTACTCACACTATGGCATCTGAGGCATTTGACATTTCATTTTTCAGGGTGACACATAGGAAATAAAACTCATTTATTTATTAATTTGCTTTTAGATTTTTGAGACAGGATCTCTCTCCATAAGCCTGAATGTTCAAGAACTACTTATGTTGATCAGGCTAGCCTTGAACTCACAAACATCAGCCTGCCTCTACCTCAGCCACTACCTCTGCCTCTGCCTATGACTCTGCCTCAGCCTCTTCAATTGCCCTGGTACTGATCCTGCCTCAAGAGTGCCGAGACTAAAGGAATGCTCACACAAACTAAATGGAATCAAGTTTCTTTCTATCTACATGGATATCCAGATTTCCCAGCATGATTGAATGAGGAGGACCTGTGTAAGCCAAGGTGCATAATTGGTACCTACCCAAAATCTGAAGAGATTTAAATGAATGTGTTTACAACAGGAACTCAACTCAGGTTTCTGAAAGTCTACAGCTAAAGCCGAGATCCTGAGAACGTCCTCCCAGCTGTTGTAGGGGCCTAGGTGCACAGGTGCACTGAGAGAAGGAGGCACCCCACTTACCAGGTGCTGACTTCTTCCTTAACTCTTTTCAGTGGTGCAAAGGGAGACTTCTGTGGGAATGACACCTCAATCCACACACTCCCTCTCCTGCAGAACAGAACTCTGCTTCTCCTACACCCTGGATTCCCAGATGAGGACACCACCTGTTGATGGGGACAAGTCATCAACTGCTGCCATCCATAACCTTCAGAATTCCTGGCACTGCCACAAGCTCCATGCCTGGAACAAACAGAGAATGACAACCTGCATGAGATGAAAACCAATCTATCAATGCCTCTGGATGCCTATGAGTGCACGAAAGAAAACCAAGACCCATCTCTCCTCCCTTTAGCACACCCCAACATGCAGCATCCCTTGCACTTCACTGATGCTGGGAGCCTAGGGCAGAAACTTGCTTCTGACAATGCCACTTAGGGAAGTAGCAGTCTTGGTCAGGATGAACCCGGGGCATGCACAGTGTGTTGAACTCCAGCATGGACTTTGCACACATAATTGCTCTGGTGGCAGATTTTCACCTACCCCAGCTGCTCAACTCCCTCACTGAACTAAACCATTCCAAGATCCCACAGCCTCCCAATCCAAAGACTCCACAGTCATCAGGATCAACCAGGCCCAGTAAAGATAAGGTGTCATCAAACCATCATTAAACCAGCTGAGGAAGGACTACAAAAGCTCCAATTGGCTTCATGGAGCTTCCCTGGCCAGAATCCAGTATCAGAACCTGGTGGAGGTAGAGAAGCTGGGGCCGGTGTTGTGGTGAGAGAAGGGGCTATTGACAACTTGGCCAAGCAAATAGAGGGCAAAGCTCAGAAAGCCACACTCTGCAGGCCCAGCAGACCTAGAATCATTGGCAAGGGAACTAGAGAAATCAACTCCAAGAAATCTGAAGGAGCTGAAGCCATCAAGTCACAGATCAAGGCAGAAGAATTGCTCACTGTCCCCAAGACCAAGTGAAGCAGAATCCACCTAGGCTCAGCCATGATATCTTTAAAAAGCCTCAAACCCACCTCAGCGTGCACATGCTGGAGTCTGTGAAGGTCTTTCACCAACTGTCAAAAAAGGGTGAGAAGAAAACTGGCATCTCCTGAACCTTCAACTCCTTGGGCTACTCTGTGCTCTAATAGTATCAGAGTTTGTTATACTTTGGCCTCTGAGACATTTGGCATTATCTTTTTCCAGGGTTACATATAGTAAACAGAATTCATTTATTTATTAACTCACTTTCAGTTTCTTGAGACAGGGACCCTCTCCATATCCCTGCATGTCCTGGAACTGCTTATATCAACCAGGCAGCATTAAACTCACAAAGATCTTCCTGCCTCTGCCTCCTGCTCTCCCCCTGCCTCAAGAGTGCTGGGACTAAAGGAATGCTCCAACAAGCCAAATGGTATCAAGGTTCTTTCTGTCCATGTGGATAACCATGTTTCCCAGCATGGCTTAATGAAGAGGCCATGTGTACTCCAGGGTGCATTTTTCATTCCTACCTAAAATCCAAAGAGACTTAACTGCATGTGTTTACAACTGGAACTTAACTTGGATTCATTTTTTCTGACAATCTGCCTTGTTTCAGTTGTAGGCTGTGCTTGCCACCTGACCTCGTATGAGGTGTGCTCATGCTATCCTGGGTATTTTGTGCTCTTGTGGTAAAGTTATGATTGCTTTTCTACTTCTGGGAAGTAGGACATCAGAATTTTACTTAGGGATTGTGTTCAAGCTGTTCATAGATATTCATGGTATATCTTACTTCACAATATCTAACCCCCAGCTACTGTGTAGGCCCCAAATTGTCCATTCTAACAAGAGCTATGTCAAGAGTTGCCCTATTAGAAAATGTTAACAAACCCACCATGAAAAGATACCACCACTTGTGTGCAATGATCCTCACAGGAAAAAGTTTGCTCGCAAAAGAATGAAGGAAAGCAATAAGTTAGGGAGGCCTCTGGTTTTATCACTCTCTGTGTGAGGCTTTAACTACAGAGTTGGACACTGCTATGAGACTACTGTGCTTCACTCTACAACTTAGGTGCAATAGAAAGCATTTGGATGGATATCTTCTAACCTGGATACTATTATTTTAATCTTTATGTTTTCAAATTAAGTATCTCATAGAATAATCCTTATTAAATAAGCTCAGGAAGCATTTTTCATATTTAAGCAATTAACATGTTGCTTTACTTTATTGAAAGTGACTATTAATCCTCATTCTACTATTCACTGAACATGTTGTTTTAAAACTGTACATTGTATACTGAGCCAAGTAACCTGGTGACCTAGACCTACTCATCCCTTACCTCTAACTCAAATCTTAACAATTGTTATGCTCCACAGCATTGCTTCCTGTGTCATGAATGGAATCATGCAGATATGTGTAATCCAGGGTCCATATAGAGAGGCGGCAACAAGAGATATGACTGGGACTGGATAAATTGGGTAAAATATTATCTCAAAAACAAGAATTCTCCTACCATTACTTTGACTGCATTCATCACCTCAGCTGAAATGAGTTCTGCTATGTGTAGACATCATATATTACTTATCCATTACTCTGTTATTGCACAGCAACATCAGGCTCTTACACAGATATTACTGAAAATGCTGCAATCTATACTGATTGCAAAGCAACAGCACGTTCAATTCCTTGGAATAGTATGGATGGGATATGTGATAGACCTGGTGTTGGTGTTTAAAGTCACTCAATATTGAAATACAAAGAGGGTAGACTACTTCACATCATACCCACCAACTTACTAGTGTTTCCTATGGAAGCAATACTTGGAAGTCCCCTACTTTCAGTTAACTCTCCACTTCTATTCTCTAGCATCAAAAAAGACCATTTTTCATCAGGGCCTGGTATTCAAATGCAAGTAATGTCTAGAATGACAAGTCAAGTTATGATTCTCCATGGCTCATTCTACTATGCACAGTAAAGCTTTACTGTTACAAACCTACCTATCACTGCATCCATCTGTTCAATTACTTCTTAAGGTCTCTATTCATCCAAGAAAATCATGGTTAAAATATCACAATGGGATGTTCATTTGATTTTGGAATAAAAAGACATGCAACACTATTCTACCCTACTGCTTTAGCTCTCAATTCCATTTTATTCCTATTTGTATGACAATTCCTGAGTTTCAGATGGACTGCTTTGTGCATGATCCATTTCTGAGTACCAGGCAGACATCCCACCACAACAGCAGTCACTGAGTCTCAGATGCTGAAACAATTACAACTTTCTCCATCAGCAACAGAAACAAATGCCACAGGATGGCCAGGAAGGAGGCAGACTATAACAGTAACATCTGCACCTGCAACTACACTAATCTCCTGCAAAAGCACAAAGGTTTAGAAGGGAAATGTGGAGACTCAACCAATCTATTCAACAAAACAATAGCAGTTGTTTCTCCCACTGGGATGTAGGAGGTCCTCAGTCACAGGAGATTTTTGTGGTAGGTCATAGTAAAAGATAAGGATTCCCTTCTGTGCATGTGTACACAAACAAATTGGGGAGTTGTAGCTAATATACCTAAGAACTGTGTCTTCTCTGCACCAGTGTATACATCCCTCATGACATTTTAATATGTGGCAGGGACAGCCAACAACCTAATAGGACAATTTCTGAGCATTTTCCGCCAAAATGATGGAAGAGCCTGCTTGGTCTATGAAAGCCAGCCTGCTATTGGAAAGGGGGATTCCAGCTCAGGACAAGTCTGACTTCTTCATATCCTGCAACTCAATCCAATTGGTACTATTCTACTTCTGACTCATACCTTACCACAGGATCAAAATAGCTTTCATATTTTGGGAGGTCCTAAAGATCTTCTTGGCCAACATCTCATAGCACTTAGCAGGTATATGTCTTCAGAGAATGCCATTTTCCACCCATGCAGGATACCATCTTTCAAATTCTTTAACTTACTTTTACTCTTTTTGGAGATGCTGTCCCAAATCTTTCAAATACTGAGAGGATACAATGATACCATACAGGAAATGAAATATTTCCTACACAGGGTGCCTAGGGTCTGTGAAGACCTACCACTGCCGACTCTATCAGGGGACAGGCTTCCTGCAAAGTCACACACTAAGCAGATTCTCTAGGAATGAGGGCAAGCCTAGTCCTCTACAGTTGGAAAAGATCCCATCCCTTAGAGCTACTGATTCCTCACTAGAACAGAATTCAGAACAAGGGTAGGGATAGATAGGAAGCCCTACCTTAAGAATTAAGAAAGTCTTTGTATTCTAGATCAAATGACAAGTCTCTTTAACTCCTAATTTTCAGGACTATTGTGGAGCCATTGTAGATCATAACACCTCTTAGGAGTCTGGTAACATCAACCCAACCTAATCACACTGACACAAAGACAAGAGCATGGCCACTGTCTGCCCATCCACTTGGGTTTATGTACACATCTGACACACTCCACAACACTGAAGAAGCAGGTGCCTCACTCTCTTTTCCTGAACAAACCAGGTCACGGAGAGGGCTCAGAATGAGCAAGCAATCTCTGACCCCAGCATATTATCTCTAATGAAAACATATACCTAGGTTATCCTTTGTGTATTGCTAAACACAGCATGGCATATGCTTACTTTGCTCTCACCTGTCCACTTGTTACATCTATGTTTTCTATCTATTCTGATTTAAAGACTTCAGAAGCTCACTAGCACAGCATGTGGTTTTCTGTCAATTTCTTCCTGAAAATTTAGCTAGTACAAGTATCATCACATGTGTGTCTCCATAACCATGTCTATTCCTACAGAGGGGGAAACAAAGGTCTTCTCACCTGACATAGAACATCATTGATACAGCAAGAAATAATTCCACCCAAGTCAACAGTAATGAACTTGTATGATTCATTACTTAAGTCACTTAAAGTGAATGACTGATGGATTACTTGAACTAGGCTCCATGACTTAGATGTAGATGCATGAAGCAAAAACTCACCTGTGCGTTACTTAGAAATCCCTAAGTACTTTTTCATGATTGAAAGCCAGCAACACAGGTATGAAAGTGTCTCTGCAGTAATGCATTAAAACTTCTATGAGCTTAAGGAGGATTCCTGTGCACTTTGCACTTCAGTTTTTCCTAAACCTGGGATTTCTACCTGCTTTGAGTCTCACAGGATCCTCCTCCTCCACAAACAAAGCTTCAGCATGGATGAAACTGTTATTCAACAAACAGGGATGGGGCTCTTTTCTTGGCTTTCCCTCTCTCTGATACTCTTGGTTGCTTTACCTCTTTATATCACCAATGTACATGTTGTATTGAATCATTCACAACTCCCAAGGCCTCTCATACCTTCCAAAGAACATACAAACAAATAGGATCAGCAAAGATACTAAAGACCCATACTACTCCCAAGGTCCCAGTTGAATTCATCTCATTCTAAGACTAGCATCAACACATGCCCATCAATTTCTGGGAACTAGATATGAGAGACAACCCACAATGTACTCTTCCATCAATAAATCTATCCACAGTTACCCTTTCAGAACCTTGTTTAAACAGGAACCCCAAAACATGAAGAATAATAAAGAGATAGCCCAGAAAAATGCTTACATTTTCATGTTACTTTGAACAGAACTCAGGGAACATACTGACTACTGCAACTGAAGTGCCAATGCACACTGTCCTAGTGAGCTTTTGTTAATATAACACAAACCAGACTTCTGAGAGAAGACAAAAAAAATATATTCAGAAGTTGCCTCCCTGAATTGAGTTTCTAGGACTGATTATGGAACATTATCTTTAATAATAATTGATATTGATAATTTAATAATATAGATAGACAAGGGCCAAGTCTATGTTGGGCAATACTAAACAAACACAGTTGGACTAGAAATATATAAGATTTGTCCCTGAGCAAGCCTAAAGAAGCAGACCAGTAAGCAACAATCCTCTGTGGTCTCTCTGCCTCAGTTCCTGCCTCAAGGTCCTGCCTTGTACTCTGGTTTGGATGCCTAGACAATGAACTATAAATTATAAGCAGAAAGACACTCAGTCTTGCCCCAATTTAATTTTGCTCAGTGCTTTATCATAGTCATGGAGAAGCAACATAGATCACACACAAACACACATACACACACACAATAAAACAAATTCTCATGCATTCTAATGTACTACATTAAGAATGGAATCCTCAACTTCAATGTAAATATCAAGAAGGCATAGAATAATCCATTTACACATACAAGGAGACAAACAGCTCACCTACATTAGTATGTCCACCACAAATAACAACTTGGTTAAAGGAGATAGTAGAACTTTCCTTGAAGAAAAAAGTAGAACCCCTATGAAGCCACAGGAAGAAATACACTGTACTACAAAGGTAGAGAAGCAAATGACTGTTTGGGCATTGACAAAAACTGCAACATTCACAAAAATCAACACTCACCCATTAATCTGAACTCTGAATGATAATGGAGTCAACTATCTATGAAAAGCTTCAAGGCTATGCCTGATGGAAACCCATGTGGGCTGCCTGCAGACATGCTCTTCTCTCTCTAATGCCTAGATCCACTCCCACAAACTCATATCAAGTTCTGTAACACTTGCAAACCTTGCCTTCAGCCCTTTGCTACTGTCTCACATGGATCCCACAGATATGTTCCTTGGGCAACAAGTAGACAGAACCACAACTCTCAGACATCCAATCTTCCCAGTCTCATCCCTGCTCCATTGCTGAGGACAGCAATCCACACACAAACTGAACATGAACATTTCAACCTGGTGCCTACACGGAGCCTTAATCCCTACAATCAAGGGTCGTTGGTGTAGAAGGTATTCTGTAGACTAACGAAAGAGAAATCGGAAAACCAACACAGCCACAAACCCTTTGTCTACATTCTGTCTTGCCTGAAAATTTCGGTAGGGCAATGGTGACACAGAACATGTAGGAGGAGCCAACCAATGTCTGATTATTTTAAGACACATTCCACAAGAATGAACCCATTACCAATACCACTTGTCTAACCAAGAACCAGAAACTAGACAGCCCAGAGTCCTAGGCTAAGGGCAAACACTACTCATCTAAATATAAGTTCAAAAAAATTACCACTCTGTGTATATAGTAGAGCTATTAGCTTAGAATTTCATGGTACTCTGAGCTCTGAAAACAGGTGGGTCTCTGACTCTTGTGTCAGCACTCGCAACCCTTTCCTCCCATTGGGTAGCCATGTTAAATTTGGTTACAATAGGTGCACCTTATCTTATTTTACTTTATTTCATCATATTTGGTTGTTACCTCTTGAAAGCTTTTTCTTTTTAAAGAGGGACAGAAAGGTAGTAGGTACTGAGAAGTAGGGACTTGAAAAAGAGAAGGAGTAGAGGGTGGGGAAATTAAAATCACTATAGGTTCTTAGAGGAAATAAGTTCATTGTTACATTGACAGAAAAATAATATTGGAGTCAATACTCACCGTGCACCGAGTTGGAAAAGGTAAGACTCCATCTCCAGACTGGACAGATGAGTTCCCTAGATCCTAAGTCCTGGAGGCACATTCTGTGCCCCTCCCCCAAGCCATTGGAGTTCCAAGGACTGGCTAGCTGCCTCTTCCCCCACATCCTCACCAAGAAAACATCCCCCTTTGACACCAGCCACAGCCAGAGTCACGAGCCCACCCTGCATAAACTGGGAACAGGAATAGCTGCTCCCTAAGACAGAACCCACAGGTGCCCATTGACTACGATCTGCTCCTTGAGACACAGAATCCACCAGCAACAATTGCACCAAGAGCTTGGATTAGGCCAAGAGCTCCCATTAGACCAAGAATATCAATCAGACCAAAAGAGGCTCACTGAGACACAGACACCATTTGCATGAAGTGGAGAAAGAGATTGCTAGATGCCAGTGCAAAAATACAGTCAAACAACATAAAGGCCAATATGGCACCATCAGAATCTAGTGGTGCTACATCAGCAAGACCTGGACATCCCAAAGTAGAAGAAGAGAAGAAATCAACCTTAAAAATGACTTTAAGGGGGTTGGGGATTTAGCTCAGTGGTAGAGTGCTTGCCTAGCAAGCACAAGGTCCTGGGTTCGGTCCTCAGCTCCAAATTAAAAAAAAAAGAAAGAAAAAAGAAAAATGACTTTAAGAAGACAATAGAGGCCTTTAAAAAGGAAATGAAAATTTCCCTTAAAGAATTTATAGAGGGCCCCTAGGACCCATCCCTGGGACACAGCCAGTCCCCGGGAACCTCCACCCAACTCTGTCCCAGTTGCCAGCCAGCAGGCAAAACTCCTGCGGGAAGGTCCCCCTCACCAAAACCCCCAACCAGACCCCATAATTTACACGACCTGCCCTCATACCCATCTGCCTGGAGCCCCATCCACTTTCTGAGGCACAGAAACCAAACTGCCAGCTCTCATTGGACAAAGAGCTCTCATTGAACCAAGAGTAACCTCCTGAAACAGGGAATCTGCCAGCCCTCATTAGACCAAGAGTGGCTTTCTGAGACTTATTATCTGCCACCTCTCATTGGACAAAGAGAGGCTTCCTGAAACAAAATCTGTCAGCTCTGACTGGACCATGAGCCCTGATTAGACCAAGAGCAGCTCCATGAGTAACAAAATCAACAACTAGCTTAGGTTGACCAAAGAGCAGCTCCCAGAGACATGGAATCTGTCTGCTCCAATTAGACCAAGAGCTAAAATTGGACCCAGAGGGGCCCTCAGACACAGACACAACAAGCATAGAGTGGACCAATAGCAACTCACTCAGACACAGGCACCTTTTATAACTATTACAGGAGGAGATGAGCAGAAGTCAAGGCAAAAATACATAAAACAACATAAAGAGCAATATGGCATTACCAGAACCTAGCTTTCCTAGAACAGCAAGACCTGCACATCACAATGTAGAAGAAACAGAAGAAAGCAACCTTAAGAATAGCATCATGAAGATACTAGAGGCCTTTCAAGAAAAAATGAAAAATGAAATTGAGGAAAAGACAAAGAATTTGAAGAAATCAATAAAGAAATAGAGGAAAAGACAGAGAAAAAAATTGGAAAAAATCAATAAATCCCTTAAAGAAAGCCAAGAAAACCAGGAAAAAGCAATTAAACATGTGACAGAAACAGCTCACGACCTGAAAAGTGAAATGGAAACAATGAAAAAAACACAAACATAGGGAATGCTGGAAATACAAAATCTGAGTAAATGACAGGAAACACAGATGCACGAATAACCAACAGAATACAAGAGATAGAAAAGAGAATGTCTGGTGTAGAGGATAAAATAGAGGGGATAGATTCGTCAGTCAAAGAAAACACCAAAGTCAAAAAAAGTCATAACGCAAAACGTCCAGGAAATCTGGGACACCATGAAAAGGCCAAACCTATGAATAATAGGGATAGAGGAAGGAGAAGAATACTAACTCAAAGGCACAGAAAATATATTCAACAGGATCATAGAAGAAAACTTTCCCAACTTAAAGAAGGAAATAACTATGAAGATAAAAGAATCACCAAACAGGCTAGACCACCAAACAACATACCCTTGCCACACAGTAATTAAATAACTAAAACTACAGAATAAGAAAGAATATTAAGAGCTGCAAAAGAAAAAGGCCAAGTGACTTATAAAGGCAAATCCATCAGAATAACACCTGATTTCTCAATGGAGATTTTAAAAGCCATAGGGACCTGGACAGATGGATCATGGATGCCAGCCTAGACTAATATTGTCAGCAAAACTTTTGTTCACCATAGACATAGTGAACAAGACATTCCAAGACAAAACCATATTTAAACAATACTTATCCACAAATCCAGACCTACAGAAAGCACTAGAAGGAAAATTCCAAACTAATGAAGTCAAATACACCCAAGAAAACGCAGGAAATAGATAACACCACAGCAGTCAATCCCAAAGAAGAGAAATACACACACTCTACCACCAAAAGATAACAAGAACTAACAATCACTAGTCATTTAATATCTCTTAATATCAATTGACTTAATTCACCTATAAAAAGACACAGGCTAACAGAATGGATATGAAAGCAGGACCCATCTTTCTGCTGCATACAAAAAACACACCTCAATTTCAAAGATAGACACTACCTCAAAATAAAAGGCTGGGAAAAGTCTTCCAATCAAATGGTCTTAAAAAGCAAGCTGGTATACCTATCCTAATATCCAACAAAATAGACTTCAAACTAAAATCAATCAAAAGAGATCAAGAAGGACATTACATACTCATCACAGGAAAGATCCACCAAGATGAAGTCTCAATTCTGAACATTTATGCCCCAAACACAAGGGCACCCACATATGTAAAAGAAACATTACTAAAGCTTAAATCCCACATATAACCACACACATTAATAGTGGGAGACTTAAACAACTCACTCTCACCACTGGACAGATCTGCCACATCGAAACTTAGAGAAATAAGGGACTGGTTATGACACAAATGGACTTAATAGATATCTACAGAAAATTCCACCCTAACACAAAAGAATATACCTTCTTCTCAGCACCCCATGGAACCTTCTCTAAAATTGACCACATACTCAATCACAAAGAAAATCTGAACAGATACAAAAAAATAGGAATAACCTCCTGTATTCTATCAGACCACCATAGTTTAAAGTTAGATTTCAACAACAACAAAAATTACAGAAAGCCTACAATCTCATGAAAACTGAATAATGCTCAAATTAACCACCAATGGGTAAAGGAAGAAATAAAGAAATTAATGACTTCATAGAATTCAATAAAAATGAATGTACTACACACACAAACTTATGGGACACTATGAAAGCAGGGCTAAGAGGAAAATTCATAGCACTAAAAGCCACATAAAGAAGATGGAGAAATCTCACACTAGTGACTTAACAGCACACCTGAAAGCTCTAGAACAAGAAGAAGCAAACTCACCCAGAAGGAATAGATGCCAGAAAATAATCAAATTGAGAGTTGAAATCAATAAAATAGAAACACAGAGACAATACAAAGAATCAATGAAACAAAGAGTTGGTTCTTTGAGAAAATCAACAAGATAAACAAGCCCTTATCCTGACTAACCAAAAGGCAGAGAGAGAGTACACAAATTAGCAAAATCAGAAATGAAAAGGGAGACATAACAACTGACAATGAAGAAATCCAGAGAATCATGATGTCATAATTCAAAAAACCTGTACTCCACAAAATTGGAAAATTTAAAAAGAACTGACAATTTTCTGGATAGCTACCATATACCTAAGTTAAATCAAGATCAGATGAACTATTTAAATAGACCAATAACCCCAAAAGAAATAGAGTCATTAAAAGTCTCCAAACCAAAAAAAAAAGCCCAGGACCAGATGGTTTCAATGCAGAATTCTACCAGATCTTCAAAGAGTTAATGCCAATACTCTTCAAATTGTTCCACACAAAAGAAACAGAAGAAATGTTACCAAACTCCTTCTCTGAGGCTACACTTACTCTGATTCTCAAGTCAAACAATGATGCAACAAAGAAAGAAAATTAAGACCAGTCTCCCTCATGGACATTGATGCAAAAATACTCAATAAAATATTGGAAAACAGACTCCAAGAACACATCAAAACCATTATCCACCATGATCAAGAAGGCTTCATCCCAGAGAGGCAAGGTTGGTTAAACATACGAAAGTCTCTCAATGTAATTCACCATACAAACAAACTCAAAGAAAATAACCACATGATCATTTCATTAGATGCTGAAAAGGCATTTGACAAAATCCAACACCTCTTCATGATAAAGGTTTTGGAGATAACAGGAATACAATGAACATACTTAAATATAATAAGGCTACAATTATCCTGATTCCCATGCCAAACAAAGATGCCACAAAGAAAGAGAAGTACAGACCAATCTCCCTCATGAACATGATACAAAAATACTCAATAAAATATTGGCAAACAGACGCCA
This sequence comes from Peromyscus melanophrys, assembly GCA_902168415.1. Taxonomy (NCBI): domain Eukaryota; kingdom Metazoa; phylum Chordata; class Mammalia; order Rodentia; family Cricetidae; genus Peromyscus; species Peromyscus melanophrys. Next base: position 54,176 of record CABHPR010136255.1, read on the forward strand.
AGAACACACCAAAACAATTATCCATCATGATCAAGTAGGCTTCATCCCAGGGATGCAAGAATGGTTCAACATACAAAAGTCCATCAATGTAATACACCATATAAACAAACTGAAAAAAAAATGACATGATTATCTCACTAGATGCTGAAAAGGTCTTTTTCAAAATCCAACACCCCTTCATGATATATGTTTTGGAGAAATCAGGAATACAGGGAACATACCTAAACATAATAAAGGCAATTTACAGCAAGTCAACAGCCAACATCAAAGTAAATGGAGAGAACTCAAAGCAATTCCACTAAAATCAGGAACAAGACAAGGCTGTCCACTTTCCCCATATTTATTCAATATAGTACTTGAAGTTCTACCTAGAGCAATAAGACAACAAAGGGAGATCTGTAGCTAGAGTTTTCTCCAGTCCTGCCTGGCCCACAGTCAGGACAAATCTCTCAATCACCAGTCCCACAGCTGCTTAGACTCAACCAAGTAAACACACAGAGACTTATATTGCTTACAAACTGTATGGTTACAGCAGGCTTCTTGTTATCTAGTTCTTATATCTTAAATTAATCCATTTCTATAAATCTATACCTTGCCACGTGGCTCGTGGCTTACCGGCATCTTTACATGCTGCTTGTCCTGGCGGTGGCTGGCTGTGTCTCCTTCCACCTTCTTGTTCTTTTCTCCTCTCTGTTAGTCCTCCCTATACTTCCTGCCTAGCCACTGGCCAATCAGTGTTTTATTTATTGACCAATCAGAGCAACACATTTGCCATACAGAACATCCCACAGCAGAGATCAAGGGGATACAAATTTGAAAGGAAGAAGTCAAACTTTCACAATTTGCAGATGACAGGATAGCATACACAAGTGACCCCAAAAATTCGACCAAGGAACTCTTACAGGTGATAAACACCTTCAGTAATGTAGCAGGATACAAGATTAACTCAAAAAGAATCAGTAGCCCTCCTATATATAAATGACAAATGGGCTGAGAAAGAAATCAGAGAAACATCACCCTTTACAATAGCTACAAATAACAAAAAAATACAATTGGGGTAACTCTAACTAAGCAAGCAAAGGACCTGTATGACAAGAACTTTAAAGAGAGAAATTGAAGAAGATATCAGAAAATAGAAAGAACTCTCATGCTCATGGATAGGTAGGATTAACATAGTAAAAATGGCAATCTTACCAAAAGCAATCTATAGATTCAATGCAATCCCCATCAAAATACCAACACAATTCTTCACAGACTTGGAAAGAACAATACTCAACTTCATATGGAAGAACAAAAAACCCAGGATAGCTAAAAGAATCCTGTACAGTAAAGCAAACTCTGAAGGTATCACCATCCCTGACTTCAAGCTCTACTATAGAACTACAGTAATAAAAGCAGCTTGGTACTGGCATAAAAACCAACATGTGGACCAATGGAATCAAATTGAAGACCCTGACATTAATCCCCACATGTATAAACACCTAATTTTTGACAAAGAAGCCAAAAATGTAAAATGGAAAAAGGAAAGCATCTTCAACAAATGGTGCTGGCATTGTCAACATGTAGAAGATTGCAAATAGATCCATATCTGTCACCATGCACAAAACTTAAGTCCAAGTGGATCAAAGACCTCAACATAAATCCAGTTACTCTGAACCTGATAGAAGAGAAAGTAGGAAGTAGTCTTGAACGCACTGACACCAGAGATCACTTCCTAAATATAACACCAGTAGCACAGACACTGAGAGACACAATCAATCAATGGGACCTCTTGAAACTGAAAAGCTTTTGTAGAGCAAAGGACACGGTCAACAAGGCAAAGCGACAGCCTACAGAATGGGAAAAGACCTTCACCAACCCCACATCTGACAGAGGGCTGATATCCAGAATATATAAGGAATTCAAGAAATTAGACATCAAAATGCCCAACAGTCCAATTAAGAAATGGGCTATAGAACTAAACAGAGAATTCTCAACAGAGGAAGCTCAAGTGGCTGAAAGACATTTAAGGAATTGCTCAACATCCCTAATCATCAGGGAAATGCAAATCAAAATGACTCTGAGATACCACCTTACACCTGTCAGAATGGCTAAGATCAAAAACACTGAAGATAGCTTATGCTGGACAGGATGTGGAGCAAGGGGAACACTCCTACACTCTTCGTGGGAATGCAAGCTTGTACAACCACTTTGGAAATCAATATGGCGGTTTCTCAGAAAATTGAGAATCAATCTCCCGCAAGATCCAGCTATAGCACTCTTGGGCATATACCCAAGGAATGCTCAATCATACCACAAGGGCACATGCTCAGCTATGTTCATAGCAGCATTATTTGTGATAGCCAGAACCTGGAAACAACCTAGATGCCCTTCAACTGAAGAATGGATAAAGAAAATGTGGTACATATACACAATGGAGAACTACTCAGCAGAGAAAAACAATGACATCATGAGATTTGCAGGCAAATGGATGGATCTAGAAAATATCATTCTGAGTGAGGTAACCCAGGCTCAGAAGGACAAACATGGTATGTACTCACTCATAAGTAGATACTCGTAAAACAAAGGATAACCAGACTGCAACCCACAGCTCCAGAGAGACTGGGTAGTAAGGAGGATCCTAGGAAGGATGCATGGATCATCTAGTGTACGAGAAATACATGAGATCTACTTGAGCAGACTGGGGCTGGTGGGGCAAAATGTAGGGCAAGGGATGAGTGAAGAGAACATAAAGGATTGGGAGGTTCGGGCAGGAACAGGGAAAGAGTGAGAGAGCAAGGAAAGAGATACCATGATAAATGAAGACATCATGGAAATAGGGAGAAACAGAGTGCTAGAGAAGTTCACAGAAATTCACAAGGATTATCCCACCGTATACTACTGGCAATAGTCAAGAGGGTGCCTGAGCTGACTTACTCTGGTGATCAGGTGGCTGAATAACCTAATTGTCATCATAGAGCCCTCATCTAGTGACTGATGGAAGCAGATGCAGAGATCCACAGCTGGGTGCCAGGCTGAGCTCCAGGAGTCCAATCCATAAGAGAGAGGAGGAGATATATCCTGAGAGGCCTGTCCTTAGGTCCCAACCCTGGGCACCAGCCATTCCAGTGGAAGACCTGCCAAACTTGGCTCCAGGTTCTGGCCATCAGGTGGGCCCCGCAGGAAGGTTCCCTTTTTCCAAGACCCCTCAGCAGACCCTGCAATGTCCACACCCTGCCCCCACACCCATCCGCCCGAGACCCCAGCCACTTTCTGAGACTTAGAGACCAGTCCCCAGCTCCCATCCAGTCCTGAACTCCCATCTGGACCAGAGGTGAGTGTCTGGGGTCATATTCAAGGAGGCCTGCCCCTA
>CABHPR010136256.1:0-21991 GCA_902168415.1 Peromyscus melanophrys
CAGTGAGTACAAACTGCACGGAAGAGCGCATTACAACACGGATGGAAGAGATCCCAAATGGCTGATGTGCAGTGTCTTGTTTGGGGAAGAGTTCGCTGATGAGGAATAAGCTGAGGAGGCAAGAGGCTGTTGTTTTTCCTGTCAAGGCAAATGGTACTAAGAATATGGCAAGCGCTTTTAAGTTTCTTTTTTTTTTTTTTCTCCTTTTCTTACTTGGATTCAGAAATGCTTGGCGATGATTAAATGATTGCTGTTCGTGGTGGGATCACAATGCAGTCACCGTGACTCTTGCCTCTTTTCTGGACATAGGGCTGTCTTCATTTCAATTAGCATCATGAATTACAACTGCAGGTTTGCAGAGGACCTGCAAACCCTGGCTGTTTCCAACACCCTGCTAGAGTCGATCTCCATTGGATTGAAACATGAATAAAATCAGTGAGTATAGCAAAATACCCTGAAACAATGCCATCTTCTGTTTGCATTGTGGGGATAATAGCTCCTCAGTTTCTTGCAGAAACACCCAGCATTCCCCACAGAAGAGATGAAGACCCAAATCTCAGAACCATGCCCATCTGCCTGAGAACCAGGTTGCACAGTAGGCATCCCCTAGGACTCTTAGAACATACTCCCAATAGGTAAAGGGGGGAATCTACTGTTGACTCTGCTCTCAATTTAAACAAAACAAATTTCTACTTTAAATACATCAAATCTTTCCATCTTTGGAGTTTTAATGATAACATCTTTGAAGTTGAAGAGACCCATTAAAATGCAAAATCAGTAAAGCCTTGGTCATTATATACACAGGCTACACACTCAGCATATTAATCATATAAGAACAGAAAGGCATGCATGCATCAATGCACATTTGTGACAAGTCCACATTTCATGTCTTCAGTTACTGTGTTTGCATGCCCACATCACAAACATACAGGTATATATGTACATGGTAACTTGTGCATATACATAAATTGAATTCTTAGAGTGATCAGGGAAAGGGACCAATGTGGTTTTGTGTGTTATATGCTTCAATAGGTTTAATAGGTTTCCCTATTGACTTCCATATCCTGCCCTCAAATAACTCGTCATACGGTCATATGAAAGAACTCTGGATAATATGCTTCTGGTATTCACTCATCTGTTAGCCCTATGCTAATCATGCCAAGGTCATGGGTTCAGTCCCCAGGTGGGCCATTTCCATTTGCTCTGCTCCAAAGCACCAAGCTGCACTTCCAACCCCACATTGCACACTGATGAATGTGCCACACAGGGCTTAGGGGATTATAATATGAGCTATGGAATTAGACTCCATGGATTCAAAGCCTAGCTTTATACTTCCTAGATGTGTGACTTCCAGTCTGTTACTGAACATCCTTAAGACTCTATTTTATATGTTCAGTTGGGTCAATAAGCACAACTGACCAAACCAGAAACTAAAGGATACCACGTGGTACAGGGCAGAGTGCCATGTCTAAGGAGGTCATAAATAAGGTTCTCTAGGGAAAGGAGAGGAGACTGGAGCTTGGCAGATAGTCTGGTAATAATCGTGATTTGGATCAAGAATACAAAAGTATTATGTTGGGTGAGTCACATAAATTGCATTTACTGATCATGACTCAGTATCAAATTTAAAATATGGAATCACGAGTTTGAAAAGTTGTTCCTGATAAATCCAAAACTAACTTAATTCTCAAATTTCTTCTTCCTGTTTCTTGCCAAAATGTATTCTGCATCTTAATGCTCCTCTCAACATTTTGTGAAATGTGAAAAAGAAAAAGTAGGTTAATTTCAAAATGTACTTAGTCAGGGCCAGGGTGGTGTCACATGCCTTTAATCCCAGTACTTGGAAGGCAGAGGCAGGAAGACCTCTGTGAGTTTAAAGGCAGCATGGTTTACAGGTAAGCTCCAGAACAGCCAGGCCCACATAGAGAGCTCTTATCTCAAACAAACAAATAAGCAAAAAATATATATAGTCAACTTGTGAAAGAAAAATATATATGCAGTAGAAAATTAACTGGATCCTTTTTACACTGGTATTTTTTACACTACTTCTGTCTTGGATACCACACCTGCTTTTCCAAATTTACTGACCCTCACTGAAAACAGGCTCTAGAGTATGGACTAGGATAAGGAGTCGATGTGAATTTTGTCATGCATAGTAACAATTCATCAAAACTATATTAAATCTATAAATATAAAACTGGTAAGTCTAAATGCTTTCCAGACACAGAAATATTATTTGTCTATCTAATAAGTTCCCTGGTCTTAAAATATGATCTAGCTTAACATTCTATTAGAGATTTCTGTGAGTACGGAATCTCCTTCTCTTTTCTTCCTCCCCACCCCACCCCCCATATTTATTAGTCCAGCCCTTCACTCTGAAAGTATAGGTTTATGATACCTTAATTTCCTCAGGTTTCTTATTTCTTCCCTGAAATCAAGGCTACATATAAACAAAAAAAATATGGCAAAGGTAAACCTATCATTTATCATCTTTCCCACCCTTTGTTTCTCCACGGAGATAATTGTTTAAAGGAATGTGATTTCCTGTGTTAAAACTGTTCATTTTATGATTGCATGGACATTAGCTAGTCTGAAAAACGAAGCCTTCTTGGGATCTAGAGCTTCTGAAAGAGAAAATACTTACAAAGATTTTATGTTGTAGGATATTTGTATACTGTGTGAAAAATGTTTTGCCGTGATGGGTGTAATAAAAAGTTGAACAGCCAATAGCTAGGCAGGAGGTATAGGCAGGACTTCTGGGCAGAAAGAGAATTCTGGGAAGAAGAAGGTGGAGTCACCAGCCAGACTCAGAGGAAATATCATGAGCCATACAGATGGATGTGGTAATAAGCCATGCAATGGGATGTAGATTAAAATACATGGATTCATTTAAGTTATAAGAGCTAGTGGGACAAGCTTAAGCTAAGACAAGCTTTTATAATTAATAATAAGTTTCCTTGTTATTTGTGAGCAGGAAGCCCAAAGAAAAATGACTATAGTTTTATAGCTCTCATAGAGAACTATCTTAAAAATCGTTGTTTCTAAAGGGCTTAATTTGTGCTCACATTGCTGACCGATTTTTTTTTATTTTAGCTACACTTGTTAACTTATTGTAAAAACCTGCCCCTCCCTAAGTTCCTTAATCATCATTTTCTTGGGCTTTCTTTTTATTCCTTACAACTTTTCTTCTTTAATGTAAAAATGGAACCTCTGTTCATTGTACCTTTAATAGAGCTGGGAAATAAACTTCACATTACATTTTCATCTGATTTCAAAACAATAGAAACTCAGGTCAGATGATGGTCAGTATTTATGAAGAGGTTGTATATATTTTGAACACCAAATATTGCCCCCTCTTAATACTGGGGCAAATCCCACAATTAATACATAGTTGAGATTGTAGAAATGAGAAAAAAAATCCAAATTTGTTTTTATCTGTGATTTTAATACTAGTAAAAATAAATAAATAAAACCAACAGGAGCTGTTGTTTAGGGGTTACTGGCTATCCCTGTCAAAGGTTTTCCAGGCCTAAAAACAGTATCCAGGGTGTAGGACTTAGAGACCATGCCAAAAAAAAAAAAAAAAAGCACACACAGCTCCCCTGAGACCAAGGAGGCCAGACCCTGGCCTTCTTTTCTCCCTTGGCTCAAGCTTTGCTGAAACATAGCAGAAAGACCCACAGGCACCAGGCATCAAAAGTAGCCATGCTGTGAATGAACTATGGCTGCAATCAAGACAGAGAGCTCTAAGCTTGTTTGAAGAATGCTGAAGAGTCTGAGAATACCCCAGATGCCAAGGCAGTGCCTCTTTCTGCCTTCTTTGCTTAGAGACCATGATTTCAGTGCCCACCCTCATCAAGGCTCTGTATAATCTTGGAGGCATATCCAGCTAGGAGCCCAGGGATACACTAACAAGCATTTGGGAAGAGAACAACATGATATAAATTTGAAGTGCAGAATAAGAAAGAAATCTGCACAAATCAATACTATTCCTACAGTTCATTTTAGCCAGGGCCAAGGTTGTGGATCAGGGTTTTGTTGGCAGCAACTGTAAAGTGAATCCTCTTCTAGTTACCAATCTCAGTGTTCAAACCATAAATGATGCTCAGAGCAAAGAGGAGTGAATACATAAAAAGTATTTAATGGTGAATGGTGGTGCACAGGAGAGCATAAAGCTGTAGAGAAGAAAGCACAGCTTCTCTTAAGATGGCATTACTGCTGGAAAGTGAATTCTGGGTATTCAGTGGGTGAGCCTGGGTATTACAGAAGTCAAGAGCTGCTGAGGATATGTACTCTGGATCATCAGTAATTGGAGTAGCTATGTATGGTCTTCCTGGCTCTACAGCACCTTCCAAATTCCGGTACTGAATAAAGATCAATGGAAGATGAAAGGCACATGAAGTGCCAGAGGAGAGAAGATGGAGAACTCGAGAAATCTTTCAGTCACATTCAAGCTGGATAAACCTAAGAAGAAGGAAGACTATGAAGAAATCCTCAGAACTGAAAAGGTGGGGACAGGAAGTAGAGGAGAGTGTAAATGGTGTCTACTGTTGTAAACTTCCTCATCACCACTTTACATGTGAGAAGTTTGTCTTATGCATTTATTCCTCCCAGCAACACAGTGAAGGAGGCCAAAGGCCACACACAAATGGCAACTGAAGGTGGAAATTACAGAGTTCTACTTTAGAAAATTCAATAATTAAAATTTAGACAAATAAATTGCCAACAAAAATTAAAATAAGAACAGCAAAGAGAAGTGCATAATATATTTAAATGTGATAAATTAAGATTTGCAACTGAGCTACAAACATCAGAGATGGCAAATGAACATGAAATTGGAACAGGAGTTCGCTTTTTGTACTTGTTTGAAGTTGTTGCTAATGGACCATGTTTGTGAGATTTTTGTTAAGGGAATGAAAGAGCTGCTTGCTGTCACTCCAAGTAAAAGAAGAGACACAGTTTTACTTTTCCCATTGCTGCAAACAAGTATAACCAAAAGCAACATCAGGGACAAAGGCTTTATTTCCACCCATAGTTCAAAGGAACACAGCATGTGTTGGTTTGAAAGAGAATGGCCCCCAAAGGGAATTGGCACTATTAGGAGGTGTGGCCTTGTTGGAGGAGGTGTGTCATTGTGGGGGTGGGCTTTGAGGTCCCCTATGCTAAAGCTACACCTAGTAAGACAGTTAGTTCACTTCCTGTTGCTTGCGGAAGGAGATGTAGAAATCCTAGTTCCTGCCCCAGCATCACACCTGCCTTCACAAAACCATTTTTCCTGCCGTAATGGTAATGGACTAAACCTCTGAAAGTGTAAGCCATCCAAATTAAATGTCTTACTTTATAAAAGTTGCTGTGGTCATGGCATCTCTTCACAACAATAGAAACCCTAACTAAAACACAGCACATCATGACTGAGAAAGCCAAGTAGAGAGATTGGTTAGCAACTACAGGGGGAGAACTTATCCCATCTTTTTGGTTTTGTGGAGCAGAAAGGAGTTTGCTATTGTTCAACTAGCTCACTCACTTTGACCTTTTTTTCTATCCAAGTACCTCAGCCCATAGGATGGCACCACCCATATTCACAAGAGTCTCTCTACCCTCGATTAATCCTGTCTGCCAAAGTTCTCAAACATACACATAACTGCAGCCCATTGATAACCTATGTGTTTCTTTATTCAATCAAACTGACCATTGAGAGTAATCAAGGGATAATCCTTTCTGTCATAAATTGCCACATTGTTAGAAGGAGTCCTGAGTTTGGCATGTCCCCATCCATCATAGCAATGCAGTTCAGAAAGCAATGTGTAAGAACAAGGCTTCTGTGAGAAGAACAGGTACTTGAATTATCCTTGGTCTATATGCTAGGAGATTGTAGCTAAACAACATACCCAGACATCATGCCTAAGTCCTTTCATCAGAATCTCTTTTGTATTCAGTATGTTTACTTCCCTGTGTCCAAGACTTCACATAAAACAATCATTAGACCTTCACCTTTATAGAGAGGAAACAGAAGAGAAGAACAATTAAGAAAAAAATATGCATTAGTGAATTCCTTATTTTGGTAAAAAAAAAAGTTTGGATGTGAATGGCATGTTATTATTTCTTGTTTTAATTCTTCCTAATGTCCATCTTGGCTAACAGTCCACCCTTTATATACAGCCTAATGTATTTATAAAGTCCCATCTTGGCCCTTAAATTAATTGATTAAAACTTTAAATTTATCTTTGTTAATTAAGTGATGGTCATGATGATTCTCTTTATAAATAGCAGCTTTGAGTGCTAAAAAGCAGCATGACTTGGCCAAAGGCAGAGTAACAACTCATGTCAGAAATGAAAAAAATGGCACCACTGAAGGTTCTTTCATGTTGAAAATAAGTTCCAAGACAGTTTATAATGAAGAAGCACAAAATATTTCTAGACAAGTGAAGCTGCTCTGTCTCACATACTCCCACGTGTACACATGGATGACTGGAACACTTCTGCACCCATCAGCTGTAAGAGGCACCTTTGCTAACTTTACTGGGTCTTCAGCTGCTTAGTTTGCCCTGCTATGAGGACATTCTTTATATTTATACATTTTCTACTTTTCCCAACACATTCTTTGGAATTTTACCTAAAAATATGTCAAAAGAATATCCATTCCCCAAGAACACCAGATACAGCTTCAGATATGGTTCAGGCCCATCTTCCAAGAGTATTTGTACTTTAAGGATTTCCATCACATATTATTGAACTAACTTTTAATGAGAGACTTGCACTTTATAACATTTAGAAACATCTGGTTTGATTTAATAGTCTCCAACTAGGATCTGAATGGAAGAACAGAGCATTGAAATGCTGATATCAAGAAATACATCAGTTTCCAACTACATTGTAGGAAAGTATTCTTAGAAGTGTCCTATAACAATAAACCAATATATAGTAATAATATGTAACAAGTATCAGCCTACATGTACTACTGGCATTATAAGAAAGAAAGGTGATTCCATGATTTTCAAAATACTTAAGTTAGTCATTTAATGGGTAACTGTGTGGTGCTGTCTTATTTATTTATTTTTTAACATCCTGGTCCCACTTTTCCCTCCCTCCTCTCCTCCCAGGCCTTCCCCTACCCTCCTCTGTCCCATCCCCCAATTCACAGCTCCTCTATTTCTGTTTAGGAAAGGGTATAGCAAGTTTCAGTAAGACTAAACACCTCCCCATATATTAAGGCTGGGCAAGGCAACCCAGTATGAAAGAGGAGTAAGGTCCCAAAAACCAGTAAAAGAATTGGAGACAGCCCCTGTTCCCACTGTTAGGCATCCCACAAAAGGACCAAGCTACACAACTGTAACATATATGCAGAGCACCTAGGTCAGTCCCCTGCAGGCTTCCTGGTTGTCAGTTCACCCTTTGTGAGCCCCAGTGAGCCCAGGTTAGTTGATTCTATGAGTTTTCTTGTGGTGTCCTTGATCCTTCTGGCTCCTATAATCCTTTCTCCCCTTCTTCTGCAGAATTCCCCAAGATCCACCTAATGTTTGGCTGTGGGTCTGCATCTGTTTCCATCAGTTGCTGGATGAAGACTTTTGTCCCCTCCAGTCATGTTTGGTTCTATCTTAGGTCTCTGGATCATCCAGCCTGTTGGTCCTGGTATTCCAGACAGTGTCAAGGGTAGGTTTTAGGTTAGACCCATCATTGGTTGGCCACTATCTCAACCTCTTGGCCACACTTACCCCAATACATCCCACAGGTAGGACAGACAGGTCAGAGTTTATGTGGCTAGATTTGTTTCCCATTCCCTCCACTTGAAGTCTTCCCTGGTCAAGGAAGGACAATTTAGGCCACATAACTGATGTTGCTAGGAGCCTTACCTGAGGTCATGCTTGTAGATTCCTGGGAGATTCCCTTGTGCCAGGTTTTTACCTGACCCGGAAATGTTTCCCCTTTACAGTAGACTTTTTCAGTACTTTCCCACTCCATCCCTCGCCAACCAGATCGCTCATGTTCCCATTTCCACTTGCCCATTATACTACTACTGTTCTCTTTTCTATGACAAAGATAATAGGCAAAAAGCTGCTTCAGGAAAAAAATTAGTTTAATAGTTAATTATTTAATAATTATTAAATAAATTAATGACTTAATTCTGTTAGAGAAGTGACACAATCCATCATGTTGAGAAGGTAGGGGTGAAAGCCTAAGACAGTGTGTCCTCAGTCAAGCAGCAGAGAGAGGAATGTTGCTACTCAACTGGATTGTTCCCCTCCTTCATCTCAGACCATCGGATGATGTGACCTATTTTCAGGGTGCGTCTTCCCGCTTCAGTAAAACCTCTCTAGAAACACCTTTACGTTCATGACCAAAGGTATGTTTCTTAAATGATTCTAAATCCAGTCAATTTGAAAATGAAGAGCAGCTGCCGCTATCATAAGGGCAGGACACCGTATTTAGTTTCTGGCCCACTATTACATCAGATGATCTGATCTGTTTCTGTAGAATTTGCACTCTGTACATACATGGCATATTAACTACTCACAAGATAGTGGCTTGTAGATATTTTCTTTGAAGTCTGACTTGCTTCTTTATGTTGGTAGTCATTTCCTTTGTTGTTCAGCAATGCCCCAGTTTGATATAATCTCATCTCCCCACTTCTCTTCTTGGTACCCACACTTTTAGCCTCCTAAAACATCATTGTCCAGACCAATATTTAGTATTTCTTCTTTGTTTTACTTTCCAGGAGTTTGATTATTTGGGGTCTCCTTTCTAAGTCTTCAATCGATTTTGAATTGATATTTTTTGTATATAAGGATCCAATTTTATTCATCTGGATGCGGATAGCCAATACTCTTTGCCTATCGCATGTGCTTGGCAATTTTCCTGAAAATCAGCTGACCACAGAGGCAAGGGCTCACGTGTGAGAATGAAAACAAAAACTTTAAAGTATGTTAGAGCTCAGTTAAGGACATGGAAACAACCTTGAAAGCAGCCTCCAGAAGATGTGTGCTGTGTCCCAGTCCCAGCTCTGTTAACACGTGCTCAGCAAAACCACAGAATTTCATAATGCCTCTGTTTCATTTCATAAAAAAGTAATGGTCACGAATTTCATTAAAGTAAGATCCTGCTACAAAATTTTACAACTAGAAATGTATAAATCATAGCTTCAGAGTATGCAATGGGATCCTAAAGTATCAACAGAACGCAGCATCAATGAATAAAGTTTTATTACCCCAATTGCTTTGAGAGATTCCATACAGGGATGTTCTAAGGTATGTAAAAACTCCTGAACTCAGCCTATGTCCAGAAAATGTTTACTGTCTATAAACTATCTTACAGTACAATAAAAATCCTAATTGTACAGTTCACTGCATACTGACATGAGGTTAATGTCACTGACTCGAGTTTCTTTGCTCCCTTAAGAAACACATAGTCATATATGCACACATTAGCTGTACACATGGGTGTACTCTCATGCACAAACATATTGTATATACCTTTTTGCTAATTTTACACAAGGGGAAGTGGAAACATACTGATGCACTTGTTTTGTTGCCATGGTGGCTCAAACACAGAATGGGTGATTTAGTTAAATTTAGTTAGCACAGGATTGCCTAGACAAAAATGGATTAAAACCCCCTGGCTTCCATTCCAATGTATAATAGTAAATTTTAATGTCTCCAGCTTTCATCCTCAGATGGAACATGTCAAACAAAGTTAAGGATGACATCGTTAAGGATGACATCATCTTTGACTGCACAAAATAAATTTTCTTCATTTCTTACTTGTAAAAAAAATATATTCAGGAAGAGAGAGAGGAGCCCAGAACACTACCACTGGCTGCCATTGTCACACAGCATCCCTTCCCTCCCCAATACCTGCCCCAGAGTGGCTCAGACGGAGCGTCAATGTCTGACAGGTGGGATTCTGCTTGCTGCATAGAATCGGAAGGGAGAGATAACCAGATGACTTACACCACATCAATAGCAAGAAATCAGTATCCCTTTCACCTCCAAGGCCTGGAAGCTCTTTGAATACTTGGGCTGGGATCTCCTAAGAGGAATCTCTTTTCCACGCAGTAGTGTGAAGCTCCCACACTGACGCTAAATATTCATGACCTCATGAAAGTGCTTAAGCTTCTGCATTGAAAAAAAAGAAAAAGACTCTAAGTCCGCTTTACACATTTTAGACAAGCTAATATTTGACATACTCTATATGTTCTGAATAGTATTATAATTTCAGATAAATCTCCACTGACATCGTTTCACCAATGTCATATCCTTAAAAACCATCTGACAGTGAAGGGCACTTTCTGTGGATTAACTAAACAGACACACGAAAAAGGATGTAGAAAGGAGAAGAGGAAATAGGCTAAGGAGGAGGCTCGTTCCCATGTTCTGTGTTGGGAATCAGCCTTCATCTCTCAACCTCTTTTCTTTATAAGCCACTCACAAAGCTCCCTGGAACTTCTTAATGGCTCCAAGCCTGCGGCATTTCTCAACTGAGTTACTGTACTGAGTTACCCTCGCTCTTTTCCTCTGTCTGGGGGAAATATTAAACAAAGTACATTATGCAGGCGAAACAATCATGGGGCTGTCTGCAGGCCAAATTGAGTCAGGTAGTAAATGAGGTTAGGTTTGGGCATGGAGCCACAGAGATGGTTTTATGAAAGCAAATGGCTGTGTAAAGCTGTTCAGATCCATGAAACACCCCTTTAGGGTGTAGGGAAAGAACCACACTACCTCTCTTGGTTTTCCTCTTCTTTTCTACTCCCCCCCAGGATATAGTTTGGTGCTTCCACTAAACATATTTACTGATGCTGAATATGTACATAAACCACCTGTATCCATACTTTATATGGAATTGATTAACATGTAACTCTACATTTCAAACAATGTCATCCAATGTGTAAGGTAAACTAAATGTGGGCTTAGAAAACATGCATGAAACTTTAGAAGTTCAGGATGGAAGGTAACCATCAGTCTAGCAAAGCTCCTTCTTGTAGTTAATATGGTCATCTAAGACTCTGTAAATCTTTAAAGCAAATATGGTTTCCCACACCATTTCATATCTACAGAATTTTCCTTCAAGGGGGTGTACACAAACTTTCTCTGTGCTTATGTTGTGCTAGAAGCTTCAGTAATGATTGAGGACAGAATTTGTCCCCCATGATCAAATTGGAAGTTGGTGAAGGAGACAGTTACAGAAAGGGGCATTTCCATGGTAGAGCAAGGAGAGCTGTAATGGATAAAATCTTCTCTCAGCTGGGCGGTGGTGGCACACGCCTTTAATCCCAGCATTCAGGAGGCAAAGGTGGGCGGATCTCTGTGAGTTCAAGGCCAGTCTGGGCTACAGAGTGAGTTCCAGGAAAGGCACAAAGCTACACAGAGAAACCCTGTCTCAAAAAACCGAAAAAAAAAAACTACTACTACTACTACTACTACTACTACTACTACTACTACTACTACTACTAATAATAATAATAATAATAATAATAAAATCTTCTCTAATCCTTAATGATTTTGAGGCTGAGTGGTGGTGGTGGTGGTGATGGTGGTGGTGGTGGTGGTGGTGGTGGTGGTGGTGGTGGTGGTGGTGGTGCAGGTGCATGCCTTTAATCCCAGCACTTGGGAGGCAGAACCAGGAGAATCTCTGTGAGTTCGAGGCCAGCCTGGTCTACAGAGGGAGATCTAGGACAGGCACCAAAACTACACTGAGAAACCCTGTCTCGAAATATCCCCCACCCCTCCCCACCCCAAAAAAAGAAAGAAAAGAAAAGAAATTTTGAAAGGCTCTTAGGCTCCAGACTTGAGCTCAGAGATTTTAGCAGAGGGAAAAGTAGGCTGGAGAACAGACCATCCTGCCCAAATCCCATAGCTTATGGTCTGCAAAAGATTGAAGGACTCTCACCTTCAATGATTTGAGATCTTCCCTGCAGTAGCAGCCTGGTCTCATGGAATATAACTGGTAAAACTCCCCAACCTTTCTTAAGTGTATGATTTTCTTTTCCCTTCAAGTCTTATGTGCTTTCTTTCTTTCTTTCTTTCTTTCTCTCTTTCTTTCTTTCTTTCTTTCTTTCTTCTCCAGGCAGCCGATACACAGTCCCTCCAAACTTCCTAACTTTACATGCTACACTGGCATTCTGTACATTTATCACATTCAGGAAACACATGTTTAGATCCAAACCATTCAAAAGCAAGCAGCTGCATAGGGGCATTGCAGAAGACAAGACGGCAGGAGTATGTGCATGATTCAGTGATGCAGACTTCTTTACAAGAATTAGAATGTCAGGTTTATGTTCAATCCAGAGGATAATTCCCCACAAATATCCCTGTTGAGGTCTATGAGATATAATGACAATTTTCCAAATCAAAGTACGGTGTCTTCTTCCAGGAGTATAGGTAAGGCATGGATATTGACCTCACCATCAATGTCTTTTTTTCCTATAGGGAAAAAGAACAGCCATTTTGTGGAGGAGGTCAGGGGAGGAGGCAATAACATGGTTGGGTTTTCAATGGTATAGACTTCCTGCAGAGGTATTATTTAGAGGGCAAACGACATCAGAGGAGCAGATAGGAATCTTCTCCCTCTACCTGGGTGTAGAATAAGCACAAAGGTGATACCCTGTCAGAATATTGAAAAGGACACTTCTAATAGAGATTTAGAAGTAGGTGTACAGTCTTGTTCCACCATCAGAGATGTTGAGATGAAAGGGTGCATGCATTCATTCAGGAGATGTGGCAGCAAAAGATGTTGAGTGGGTTCAGTGAGAGTGGTTTGTGGGGTGAGGAAGCCAGACACCCCACTGTAGTGAGCTGAGGATGAGTGCAGAGCCTTTCTGTTTTGCAGCTATGGAAAATTAGATGCCTTGAGTGAACCTCTCTTTTGATGTGATTAATACATGAATTAAAAGAAAGCCTAAGATGAAAAACCCAAACCAAGACCAAAACCAAACCCCAAATAAATGCCCTACCCTTATCTATACCTGAAAGCTTCTTGTCTACAAAAGACCCACAGAATAACCTGTATTTTTTCTGCACAGAAAAAAAATAGGTCAATAATTTTTCCCACAACAAAAAAAATGATATTTCCATCATATGTTCTCAAAAATCAAGGTGAATTTCCCTTTAAAACATACTCAGTGTGTAGATTTGAATTTACCCTGAAGGAAAAGAACTAGAGGATGTGATAATCAAACAGCCTCTCTGACCAACTCACAGAGAGTCAGCAAACCAGCAGTGTTTCTGATTTTCTTGGGAAGGATGGAAAAGTGAACCAAAATGGAAAAGAATACTCTTCTACTGTTGAAACACAAATGAATAAAACCATTAAGTCTTCACAGGTATGTGGTGATATTGTGTTCCCCAAAATATTGTGCACCCTAATAAACTTATCTGGGGTCAGAGAACAGAACAGCCACTAGATAAAGAGGCCAGAAAATGATGGCACACACACCTTTAATCCTAGCATTCCAGAGGTAGAGATCTGTCTGGATCTCTGTGTGTTCAAAGCCACACTGGAAACAGCCAGGCATGGTAACAAGAGCCTTTAATCCCAGGAAGTGAGGACAGGAAGCAGAAAGGTATTTAAGGCATAAGGACCAGGAACTAGAGCCTGGTTAAGCTTTTAGGCTTTTGAGCAGCACAGTTCAGCTGAGATCCATTTGGATGAGGACTCAGAAGCTTCCAGTCTGAGGAAACAGGATCAGCTGAGAAGCTGGCAAGGTAAGGTGGCTGTGGCTTGTTCTGTCTCTCTGATCATTCAATGTTCACCCCAATACCTGCCTTCAGGTTTGTTTTTATTAATAAGACCTTTTAAGATTCGTGCTACGAAGGTACTCTTGACTTAACCTGGAATTAAAGGGCATCAATGGCCCCCAAATACAATGAACTCAGACTGCCAGAACACTGGCATCCAGCTTTAACCCTGAGAACTCTCTTAGAACCTGAAGTTATGAGCTATTGTGCTATGGCATAGATTATAAAGGTATTGGTTTCTCTTTAGGTATCTTGAACTACAAGTGGGATCTTAGGGGTTTTTCATACTGAAGCATTAAGAAGTCCAAATTAACTTAAAAACAGGTAGGTGGCCTGTATAAGCAAACAGCAGAAGCAAAAGCTAATTCTAACTCCTTACAGGATGCACTCATAGAACTTTCCAGAAAAAAATAAAGACTTACATTAAATATGATGAATCTTGACATTTAAAAAGACACTAACAGAAAGATGTTAGAAGGAGCATTGGTGGTGAATGCATAGACTTGTAAATAATTCAGACAGATGGGTAGATGAATTAGTACATACAGTGAATTAATATTCAGAAATAGAAAGAAATGAGCTACCATGCCATGGAAAGGAAAGGAAGATAGCTAGAGGCATGCTGCTGCTAAGCAAAATAAGCCAATGCAAAGATTGTCCATGATATGATTGCTACTGTATGCATTCTCAAAATTATAAATACATAGAAACAGTAAAAGATTAGTGGTTGGTGTGGGCTACTGGGATGGGGTGGGGGTTTGTAGTGGGTAACCATTCCAGCTTTGGTCTGGAAGTTCCAACCCTTTGAGGCTTCCGTAACTATCACGCCTACAAGGCGGGGCCAAGGGAGGGCTGAAGACCTGAGATCGGGATGCGCGGCGCTCTCTTGTTTCCTGGACCTGGACGCGAGAGGTAGACCAAGGAAAGTTCTCCAGAGAACACCGCCGGACTGCGCTGCGTCTCTTCCAGAACCCATCATCTACCTATCCCTTCATTTGTGAGTTACGCCTTTAAATAAATCTCCTTTTAACTACGTGGAGTGGCCTTAGTAATTTCGCCAATAGGGGTTGAATATTAGAGCACTGAAGATTTTTGGAGCAGAAGTCCTCCTATTCTGTGTGACACTACTATGTATGTCCAAAGCACAGAATATCCAATACCAAGCAGGAATCTTGTTGTCAAATATGGACAATAATTGATAAAGACAAGTCAATAACATCTCATCAGTTGGATCAAAAGTATTAATCTGATAGAGGACATTGATAGTGAGGCTCTCCAGTGTAGGGCAGGCATATGTAGAAAATGTCTGCATCTTCAATTTTACAATCAACCTAAAGCTTCTCTTAGAAAAATTCTTTAAAATTATTTTAAAAAAATCCAGAAAACTCCCCCAACAGGAGTAATAATATGCAGAAAATCTGGTGTAGTAAAATATCTAAGTGTGCCCTAATGAGTATGAAAAAATAAGGGAGAGTCACAGAAATGCATTCCATATCTGGAGGAAGCATAGTAAGACTCAATATCTGTCAGAATCTAAGTAGATAGATAACATGGTCAGAATACAATCGATTATGCTGTATTTTAAATCCCTTTCTTGGGCTGGAGAGATGGCTCAGAGGTTAAGAGCACTGCTTGTTCTTCCAAAGGTCCTGAGTTCAATTCCCAGCAACCACATAATGGCTCACAACCATCTGTAATGAGATCTGGTGCCCTCTTCTGGCCTGCAGGGATATGTGCAGACAGAACACTGTATACATAATAAATAAAATCTAAAAAAAAAAAAAAATCCCTTTCTTGTATTTTCCTACATTTTTCAATGTCTTTCTACCTTTGTGAATTAGCTGATTTAGATGCAAGTGAATATGAATATTGATGTGGAAAAGAAAAGGAAGGATCAGCAGCCACCCTTTTTCCAGGATTTAGGAAGATGTATATGACCCAGTGGTTATACCTATTGCATTACTTAGTAGTTGTGGTCATTAATTATGGAGGAATATAAGTATTTTCTTTCATTTATACGTGTAATTTTCTTCCAATTGTAAGCATTTATAAAGTTGTTTGAACCTACCTGGAAGATAATTCTTTCAGTATAGAGACTGTGAATTAGCCATGAGTGTGGGTTTGGGTCCTCTGGGAAGTAGGTCCCATTGCAAAGGTATAAAGATCTGAAGTTTTTTTGGTGGTAATGGCAGCAAAGACGATATAATATGAGGCAGACAGGGAAAGCGTGGTGTTGCCAAGTCAGGCCTACTAACTCAGGTACAAAGGGAAGGAGAATTGAGTAGAATGAAGTGGGATATACTGCAATTGTGAGAAAGTCCATCAGTGCTCTGGGAGTCCTAGCACGGAAGCTCCACGCAGGTATGCTGTTGGCAGAAATGGCCTGGTTCTGGCTGCCACTGGCTGGACTTTAGCAGCTCAGGCAGGTTAGGAACTGGAGCTGTCACTAAGATGGAGGCCAACTGCTCTCTGCCCTTCTCATAGAGACTTTCTTTTACAAAGGTACTTGAGTTGTGCTCTCTGCATCTGGAGCTGCAGAGTACATGGAAAAGTTCTACTGCATGTGTTTGTAGACCATCTCCAGAGTCCCCATGGACTCCTCATCTCAGCACAGTTAGAAGATAAGATTATTGGAAAGAACCATGCCTACCACCATTGTAATAATCCTAAGTCATAGGTCATAGTTCTTGCCTTCCTATGCACTTCTTGTTCTGAAAGCTTTGGGTGGGTTACTGATAATGTGACTGTCATCATTCTCCACCCATGGGAGAATGTGAGCCTGCAGTTGCCAGATGCCCACATTCTCACATGTATGAAAGGTTCAAAAGAGCAGTAAGTGGTTGGATTTGAACTTAGAATAATAGGCCTGAGAAAATACAGTGGGCAGACTGGAAGGGAGGAAGATGAACAGGTAAAATGGTGTATGCCATATACCAAGAACTCTATAGTAACTTTAATAGTTGGTCGTGGGAATGGCAAATGTGCACAGGTATGTCATCTGGTGGCCTTATTCCACAAGCTATGTTTCCTCACTGTGTGGAAGCAGTGCCATTTCCTTCTAAGGATCATGAAGGGCACAGAAAGGAGATTCCCTCCAAACAAATAGAAAGGAGAAAATAGAATGAAAATTTCCACAAATCCAAATGGTAAGCAGAAAAGGTAAAGGCAGGGAAATTCTCATAATAAAAATAGTAAGTAAATAGAATTCTACACTGGATAGTGACCACAGCAGATATCAGTGGAGGCAATCTCCATGTAAAGATTAGGATAGGAATTAAAACAAGAATGAAAAATAGAAAGAGGATGAGGTCTTCTAGAAGGAGGAAGTGGTGGTCATGGGTGGATATGATCAAAATGCAGTGTATGCACAAATAGAATTCTCAAAGAATAAATTAAGAAGATTAAATGAAGACAAAAACATTCTCTCTATTTATGAGGTGTATTTATCATGATCAAAATGATAGAAAAAAATCAGATATCAAGATAAGGGGAAAAGACACAACAAACATCCATTAACCAAAATGCTAGCAGTATCCTATTAATTTCAGATGGAATATGCTCTGATAACATAAGTCATATTAACAAGATACTAATGAATTGATCCAGAGTACTGAAAGATTTCCAAGTTAAAACATGCTAAGTAATAAACAAAAATATGTAAAATGCAAATTGATATGCTTCACAGAAAGCTGGATTCACCTGCCTTCCTGGTGGGAAACTTTGAGAAACACCTTCCAATGGTAACAGATTATGGGGCAGAACAAGAAAAATGAATCAAGCATGAAGATGTGAAACACTTCAATACTGAAGGTTAAAAGGATCTCAGGGAGGGGGGTGTACATGTAGGAATCTGCACACAGACTGAAGACAAGTCATTTTAATAGACACAATAGCAAAAGTACAGAAATTAATATATTGTTAGAACATAAACTAGTTTCAAAACTATCAGAAGGGTCTTGTCACTGAGCCCTTCCAAGACCAAACTCAATACAAGGATGGCAGCACATAATAGCAGAAAGGATAATTAGAAATCGCCCACATAATGGGAAATTGAAAGCCAGATTCTAAATAACTCACAAGTCAAAGAATAAATCATAAGGGAAATAGAAAATTAAAACAAAATGATGATTGAAAAAAATAGTAATTATCCATGGACTGTAACTAAAGTTACAGTCTCAAGAGAAAGTGGTAGGTTTGAATATGAGCAGAAAAAAAAGGTTGGCCAGATTTAATGAAAAATTATTTGACCTAGGAATTAACTAAGAAAGAAGAGAATAACCTCCATGAAAGCAGAAGATTATAAAAAAATCAGGAGACAATGTTTTAAAAAATAAAATTTCTAAAAGCTACCTCATATGGAGAAATAGAGCATGTGAACAATTCCAAAGTAATTTAATGAAGTACACCTCATGACTCAAATTATTCTTCCATTCTCCTTCAAATATAAAACTAACACTTTACAAATACAATAAAACATTATCTTTGTAGAAGATTCTACCTCACATTCTTGTAATGCTGACAGAAGATAGAAAAAAAGAGAGAAACATGCATTCTAAGCAAGATGTCTAAATTGAAAAGTAAAAATGGCCAAAGTCAATCTCACACATTAATATTAGTATAAAAATTACAAAATATTATAAAACACAATTCCATATCACCCATTTCACAAACTATGGAAACATATAATATGAAATTAAGAAAGAAAAGTTCCAGGTGAATAAAGTAGATTTACTACCAGAAAATTGATTTATACTCATGAAAGATTAAATAAGAAAAATTGTATCTTTTTTTAGATGCAGAAAAAAAACTTGATAACTTTCAATCTCCATTTATAGTTAAACATGAGCAAAGATCTGAGAAAGAAACTTCTGAAAATGAAAAGAGCTATAAATTTTAAGTTTTGTTGCATAATAGTCATATAGGATACATGAAATTGTTCCAATTGTTTATGCATTTATTAAGGCTTGCTTTGCATTGTGAATATTCTGTAGATGTCTGTTAGGTCCATTTGATGTAATATATCATTTAATTCGGAAGCTTCTCTGTTTGTTTTTCTTTTTTCAAATAACCCATCTATTGAAGAAAGTAGAGTATTGAAATCACCTACTACTGTTTGGTTTGTGTTTCTCTGTGTCCTTAATTCCACTAGGATGCTTTTTATGATGTGGGTGCATCACATTTTGGTGCATATATGTTTAGTATTGTTAAAAATTTCTTGATGATTAATTGATCCTGTGATTAAAATGAAGTGCTCTTCTTTGTCTTTTCTGATCAATTTTAGTTTAAAGTCTAGTTTAAGAGAAATTATCATGACCAGGCTTGCTTGCTTCCTGATCCTATTTGCTTACAATATTTTCTCCAACCTTTCACTTTAAGATATTACCTGTCTTTAAAGCCGAGTTTCTTGTAGACAACATAAATATGAATTTTGTTTCTTGTGGTGATATTGTGTTCCCCAATATATTGTGAACATTAATAAACTTATCTGGTGTCAGAGAACAGAACAGCCATTAGATATAGAGGCCAGAAAATGGTGGCACACACACCTTTAATCCTAGCATTCTGAAGGCAGAGATCTGTCGGGATCTCTGTGAGTTCAAGGCCACACTGGGAACAGCTAGGCATGGTGACACATGCCTTTAATCCCAGGAAGTGATGGCAGGAAGCAGAAAGGTATATAAGGCATGAGGACCAGGAACTAGAGTCTGGTTAAGCTTTTAGGCTTTTGAGCAGCAGTTCAGCTGAGATCCATTTGGATGAGGACTCAGAGGCTTCCAGTCTGAGAAAACAGGATCAGCTGAGGAACTGGAAAGGTGAGGAAGCTGTGGCTTGTTCTACTTCTCTGATCTTCCAGCATTCACCCCAATACCTGGCTTCAGGTTTGTTTTATTAATAAAACCTGTTAAGATCGTGCTACAGTTTCTTGTTTGTTTGTTTGTTTGTTTGTTTGTTTGTTTGTTTGTTTCTAGACAAGGTTTCTCTGTGTAGCTTTGGAGCCTGTCCTGGAACTCACTCTATAGACCAGGCTGGCCTCGAACTCATAGAGATACGCCTGACTCTGCCTCCTGAGTGCTGGGATTAAAGGTGTGTGCCACCACCGTTTGGCTAGACTTTGTTTCCTGTGTCTTCTGATTGAAGTGTGGAAACCATTACTACCTAGAGTTGTTGTTGAAAGGTGTGTGTGTATACTGCTGTGGTTTTCTTTTGCTAGTTTATGTTCTCAGGCATGCTTTTATTTCATTGCATGTAGCATTGCCTCTTTCCAAAGTCTCTTGGCTAAGGTTATTCCTCTAGTAATTGTATAAACTCACCTAGATTAAACAACTCATTACTGAATGAAGAATGGCTCAAAGAAGAAATCAAGAGAAAAAATGAAATATTCTAAATGAAAATGAAAACACAACACAACAAAACCTGTGAGACACATTAAAAGCACTCCTAAGAAGGAAACTTATAGCTCTTAGTGTCTACATTAAAAAATCAGAAAGAACACATATAAATGACATAATGATGCAAATCAAGAACCTAACCAAATCCAAACCAGCAAGAAATAATAAAAATCAAAGAAAAGACTAACTAAATAGAAACATAGGAAATTATCTGAAGAGTCGATAAATCTAAGAGCTGTTCCTTAAGAAGATAAAGATAAACAAAGCCTTAGCTTTACCAGCCAAAATAAATAGTGAACTTAAATGATAGCAAAAAAGACACCAGATAGCCAAAGCAATCCTGAGGAAAAAGAATAATACTAGAGGCATTGTGATTCCAGACTCTTTGATATATTACAGAGCTATATTCATAAAAACCATACTGTTCTGGCACAAAAAAAAACAGACATATAGACGAACGGAACAAACTGAAAGGTGCAAACATGAGCACACACAACTACAGTCATCTGATATTTGACAAAGATAACAAAAACACACACAAAGAAGACAAGACAGCATCTTCAAAAAAAAAAAATGGTGCCGGGCAAACTGGATGTCCACATATAGAAGGAAGAAATTAGACTTTAACCTGTCACCCTGCGCAAAAATTAGCTCCAAGTGAATCAAAGAGCTCAATCATAAATGTGAAATGATGAAACTGATAGAAGGAAGCATCTGCAGTACCTTACATGAGATAGATGTAGGAAATGGCTTTTTGAATGGGACTCCATTTGTCCAGGAATTAACACTTGATACATGGAGCCTCAAAAAAAAATTATAAAGTTTCTGTGCAGCTAAGGAAACAGTCAAATGAAGAAGAAGCCCACAGAATGGGAGAGAATCTTTGTCAATCTATATTCAGAATACACTGAGAATTAAAGAGTTGAGGATACAAATGGCCCAATTAAAAAAATAGTCTAGTGTTCTAAATGGAAAGTTCATAAGAGCAAAACCAAAAATACCTAAGAAAGGCTAAATACCTGAGTGTTCATGGCCCCAGTCAATTAAGGAAATGTAAATTAGAAACAAATCTGAGATTTCATCTCACCCCAGTCAGAATGGCTAAGTTCAACCACAGAACTGATAAAAAAAAATGCTGGTGAAGTTGTAGAGAATGAGGAAACCTCATTCACTGTTAATAGAAATGCACAACGGCATAGCCACTCTAGAAATCAGCATATGCCCAACCCTCAAAAAACTAAAAATAAATCTACATCTGACCCAGCTATACCACTCCTTGCTAATACGCCCAACAGTCTCCACATCCTACTTCTAGAGTATTTGCTCAGCAATGTGTGTTGCTGTCTTATTCACAACCACCACAAAAACAAATGTCCTTCAACAGATGAATGGATAATGAAAGTGTTGTACTTATGCACAGTGGAATACTATTCACCTGTAAAGAAAAATGAACTCATAAAGTTTGCAGGTAAATGGTTGGAGCTGGTAAGACATAATTGAGTGAGGTAACCCAGACTGAGAAAGATGAATGCCACATATTCACTCTCATCTTCAGTTCCTAACTCCAGATTCCCAGCTGTGAGTATCACATGGAGCAACAACTTGAAACCGGGAAAGTAGAGGGGACCATTTGGATGGAGGGGCTTGAGAGAGGAGTATCGGGATACAGATGATAGGGAGAAGGAAATGGGAAAATGAAGACCGAGATTTCAACTACGTAGGAGAACGGAGGTCAGTACAGAAGAAGGAAGGAGAGACAAATGGCTTTTGTCTAATAATATTATTTTATATTTACTCAAGATTATACACATTATACACACACACACCTACACACACACACACACACACACACACACACACACACACACACACACA